>JABFPB010000057.1:0-64142 GCA_022817645.1 Ceratoteleas bidentatus
TCCGCGGGGTGTGAAAGTTAACCAATCAAAATGAAGAACAATATGAGGCAATAGTTCTGATTGGTTGATTTTTACACAAGGCGGAGTGAAAATCAACACCGAACTCCAAATCCACACCTGACTTTTTAAAGTGTAAGTGTGTCGATGTCGATGAAGTTTCAAATTAAGTGGGAGAGAATCGGTGAATTTGAGAATTTAAGAAATATTTTTATTAGGGGAAGGGGTTTGGGACCGGGATGGGGTGGCCTTTTTTATTGAGATTTTTGTGCATTTGAATGTGTTCCTGGTTACAGCATCGCATTGATTGTAGCAACACTCCTGGATTACTCCTGGTATTAAAAATAAAGTGCCTGAAATTGGCCTTTCTTAAAGGCTTCGATAAAATGAAAATAACGTCAAAATGTGATGATTTAAAAGAGCCCACCCATTAAATATATGTTCTTTAATGGAATGAGAAAGTAAACAAATTGGTTTGGTAGTATTTTATTAAAAGATGAAACGAGTTGAAAAAAAAATATTTCGAGTGAAATGCGTTTAAAGTTTTAAGGTCAAATTTGTTTTACCAAAAGTTTTATGTAACGGACTTTATAACATGTGATATCAAATGTTAAAATCGTTGGATACACGGAAAGAAATAATTATTAAAATTTAGAGAATAACAGATTTTAATAAACTGAATATGTCACGAAAATTGCGGAGTGCGCAGCCTTACGCCTTAAGATTTAGTGAACAGTTTGTTACTTTTTAATAAACCGTTACGTACAATGTAATAAACAACTATTCGTTTTCATGCGAACTGCAAGCACAGTACCAAATTATCCATTTTACTACAAATTCAAAGAATTTTCTCTCCGTGTATGAATTTGAAGTAGGGCTCTTAGAAAAACTAAGATTATTAAAAATTTGCATTTTTCATTTTTTATTGATAATTTCTTATTCGATATCGTTAAAGGAAACGCCTTTATTTATATAAAAGGAATACTGTATTCTTTGTCTTTGTCAATTAGTGAATTTTGTTGATAATTTTCAAGAGAATAAGTTAAGTGGGTGATCGGTAAAGAAATGCTGAAAAAAAGGGAAACGATGCCGCGATCGCTCAATAGGCCGCGAGGGGATATCAAACGCGAACGTGATTCTGCGATAGCGATATTAACGTAGGAAATGGTGGCGTGTGGGTTTTAAAATGCTGGATGTAGAAAACAATTTTACGTGGCGTCTTGAAATCCGCAAGATAAAATCGCGCGTCTGTCTGGGAAATGGCATATGTCAGACGTTGACAGTTTGAGGAAATGTTGCCCGACGTTCACATTGCTGAATTTGTTTCTGCGAAACCAAAAATCGAGGAACTCAAGTCACTGATGAGAGTAAGACGAAGAAGGACTTCTGATAACCATTTTTTCAAAAATCTTGCTGAAAGTCGATGTTTCTACTTTGTCATTTATTTCCAGAAGACATAAATTAATAAAAGGGGAAAGTATAAAAGCCACTTAAACAAAGGTACGGCTGAACTTAATTCAGTTAATTGAAGCTCGTTTCACATAATAAAATTTTCGTAAACCAAACCTCTCAGAAATATTCACTTCAGAAGCCCAACACTCTACTCTTAGTATTCAGAACCATTCTTCAAAATAATCCCTCGGATAATACGACTTAAAATCATCTCCGTTATACTTCATGATTCCGCCGTCGAACGTCTTCCTTCCGCGCAATAAATTTGCATTACATAATACTGGTTTCATAATTCTCATCAGCTGCCGTTTCGCGACTTACATTTTCGCCAATACCCTTTGCCGGATTTGTCTACTGTTCCCGATGAGTTAGTCGTTTGAGGAAGTCGCCGCATGATCGAGTCTGCTCATGCATTTCGTGAGCGCCATTTTTTATTTTCCCCCCGAACATCCTTCGTTCTCCCGTTGCCGATTTCATATTATTGTGCAGTTAGAAAGTTTGCACGAAATGGAAGCCAAAGATTACACCTGAGAATGTCTAAAATGCCTAATGCGCGGAAAACAATGGGAGAAACGATACGACTTCGTGAGAGTGCAGCCGGTCAGTTAGCAGACTCGAAAGAGGTGCAAATAATTAAGCCACGCGCGATTTGTCCAAAATGGTCGCTTCGAGTTAATTGTGACGTTACGGTCGGGGAAAAGCCATGTGTAAGGCTAAGTGCAGGTATTCTCGTTGTCCCGATGGAAAGTTTTGCACGCCACGTTCTTTTCTCCTAACCGAGTTTTAATGTCATTTCGCATCCAAGTACAGGCATTGTTCGTGCAGACGGTGCAAATGGTTTATTGACGATTTGCATAAATAACCAGTCGATCGGCCCTTCTTGGGAACCAATAGAAATACAAACGTTATTTTCGAAGATATTTTTGCGGAGGTAATGTGGGTCGATATATTTGTAGAATGTTACTGTATGAGCAGTATTGATATGGAGAACAGATGGTATCACAAGTTTCAAAGTTCTGGGTAGGAAAGTTTAGTAGATTATGATTATGCGAAATAGACAAAATAGGGGTTTGTAAAATTCAACATGAGGTGAAAATCACACTGGTAAAAAGACTAGACTGTGAGAATCAGACAATCAGACAATGCGTTGTCTAAAATCGACGAAATTGTCTACATTAGAAAAGTTTGTCTAATTCCATTAAACAAACACAAATAAGTACATTTACCTTATAAACTCAAGTTTCTATCTACATTTTAGGTATAATCGTAGGCGAATACAATACATCACAATATCACATTTATTTTCACTAAAATTATCACTCTACGCAAAAACCTAAGGAGATCGAATGCACCTGAGAAATGTAAATCCAATCCACCCGGATCTATTCTTTGCAGGACAGTTCGGCGACAGGCTCGATTTTTTAAAATCCCGACCTTGAAAGGTCTTCTCACCTGGGTGATTTTGAATAACAATAATGAATATCTGCCTTGGCTTCGTTTCGGATAAAAAGGGTTCGCGTGAAAAAAGGCAATCATTTGAATCTCAAAGGATTTACGACCCAGTGGTTCCCTTGGAAAAAGGTATCCATTTTCAGAACTAATGCTTTAAATTCAAAACGAACGTTTTTTCCCGCCTCGCGCCAAGTTAAACCATCGTACGCCTCGTAAACTTCCCCCGCGGGTTAAATGAAGGTTGGTACTGTTATTACAGTCTCCCATAACTCCTCTTATTTGTACGCGAAAAGCGTTGTTGCCGCGAAATATGTCTAGATTGATCACTCGAATCGCCACGTAATAACCGTATGTTAGACGGACATTTGTACATTAGGGTCCTTAGATGTCCGCGATTTTTCGCCGACGGTTACAAGCGCATTATGTATTCGCCGAACAATTAGCTCTCGCGAACGGCTGAATACGACAATATGACATGTCGTCGATGGTTTCTTGTCACCCATTCATTAAGTTTAAACGAAATAATAAATTTGCAATCAAAGTTTCTATAAAGTGAAAGCCGCGCGGCGTATTTGTTCGCCTTTTTCCGGCGATCCTCGCCGTGGCTCAGAGCAGAACGATAATTCGCGAGGACATGATTTACAGTTCAGGTGTACTTTACGGCGCCGCGATGCTAATCGCGGTGACAATGGAAAAGCGAGGAAGAAGAAAATGTTAAATCAATTAAGCGACCACGACGAAATCCGCGTGATAAATAAACGCACCTTAAATAATATCCGATTGTTCAAAGAATAATATTCTAATAATATCGACATTTGAAAGCAGTTGAATATGAATAACTTTGACATTTGCGAAGAAAATTTTAATTGCAAATAAAATGCTTTTGTATTTTTTATTAAGTTTCTTATTTTTTATTATAGAAAATTCCAAAGTTTCCTTCTTTTTCCCACATTCCAGAAATATTTTCCGAAAACTTGTTTCTTTCCTAATCTCGGATCTTACTTTTCCTGCAGAATTTCACGTTTGATAAAATATTGAAACCTTCTATTTTATGCAAGAATAGTACATTGTGCACTAAGGGAGTGATGTAGTCGTTTCGCTTCTTGAGTGGGAGAGTCCTTATACGAGGGAGAATAACGGTTACTTCACTCTCACGTTCCACACGATCTTTTTTGTAACGTATATCTCTAAACGCCCCGTTTCGTTCCACGTATCGTTCACGAAAATAATAAATGCTTTTAAACGCTCCATTTTTCTCCCTGTAAATGGCGAGCAGAAATGGTTCTTCACTCCCTTAATAAGGGGTGTAAAACGCGGTTAGACACAGACATTTGACACACAAAGCAATAAATCTAATACCACACTTTCTTAAGTATTGATAATTATTAATGTTATGTATTTGCACATTAAATGAAATCGATCTATTATTAGTTCGATTTGGAATCGATCTATTATTAGTATTATTTTGTAATAAATTGCATAATTCTTTCACATTTTTAGATTCCTCGATTTGCAATTTGAATTCAACCAGGCAGTTTTGATTAGCAATAGTATTGCAGAAGGAATCCACTAATACATTTTCAATCGATCACTTCTAATTCCAATTCGCATCCAATCATTTCTTCCCTCGAAGGGTGTATTTCCAGCCTTTTTCCGCAACTTTGGTTGACGACGAAGCATTTTCTTTTCCTCATAGAAACTGCACCGTAAATTTATGGGCAGTCAAAGCTTATGGGATAAGCCGTTTTCGTCGTAACTGTAAATCTAAATATGAGAAATTTGAGCTCGCGGTGAGCATTAATTATCGACGCGCAATTATCCGATTTGTATGTAAAATTTCATTAAATTAACGGGCGCGTAATTAAACATTATCGTTTGGCTCACTGAAGTGCATCGATCAGTCCGACTTTGATTTATGCGCTTTTTCGACAACTTTTGACACTTGTTTCTGCAAGGGGGCGTTGCGCTCGTAAACGCCGAGACCTGTTCGATCCTTATCCCCAAGTATTTATCCTCGCAGACGAGTTATTTATTGAAACCACTGTGCGCTGCCTGTCTAACTCCGCGGCTCAATCGTAACACTCACTTTCTAAGTGCTGACTATATTAAGGCGCGCTGGCATGCAAATCCAAGGATTTATTGACAAGTCGGCGAGGGACGATGATCGAATAAGATTGCCGGTACTTTTTCCCGATCAACAGCTGATTCAGAATAATTATTAAACTTTCTAAAAAGAAAGACCTGGAAAAGAAAGGGCTACGTCTGCAGGCCGACCAGTGTGAGAAGAAAACAAGTGAAAAGAAGTCTGCAATAAAAAAATAATGCATGGAAAGTGAACGCGGGTTTACGTGGATAACTTACCGACCGTAAAGATGCATTTTTATTGACGGCAACGTAAAAATGCGACAAAAAAATGACAGTACCACTTTTTTCACCTTTTTAATTCAAAACTCTTTTTAGAGTTCACATTACGAAATTTCGGTTTTATGATCATTTTTATTCGACTCTCGCAATACGGAAATATATTTGCTTGTTACGTCCGATAGGACTTGAGGTGGTTTGATCCCGAGTGTTAATGTAAGGGATCGCGATAAAAAGAATATAATTACGTAACAAAACGCAGACGTAATTACACGATGTCGAGCAATAATTTGAACTTCGTTCAATTTAGTGGATCAACGCCACGAAATTGCAGCCCTTCAGAATCTACGCGATTTCGCGAGGCTAAAAAAACGAGACATCCGGACGAGACGAATAAAAGCCTACATAATTGAACATTTTAATTGCAAATCACCGTTCACATTGTGGTAAACTGTAATGGGCGCGCGAACGCGCAGTCGCCTGTTTGAAGGCAATACGTCGTGCTTTTGTGGATGGCAGCGCGAAAGTCTACAGGACGGCGTACGCATGTAATTACGTCCGTGCGATAAGCTGATTCTTGAGGAATAACGACTATTTTTATCTTGGTACAATTCCTTAATACATTTTATTAACTTTCTATTAGGTCGACACAAGGAATGTGATCTAAATTTGAATTAATTAAAAGATTAAACATTTTTGGCTCATCTCTTATGAAACTGATCATAAAACATACGCAAAAAGGTTACGACACAAGAAAGCCATTAGATAAGAGATGCACGATGAAGGGCTGAAATAAATTATAGTGTATAAAAACTGTAATAAAACCACTTTTAAGCCTCGAAATGATAACTCTGAGACACAAGTGGACACATTGAGAAAAATTGTAGTTTATTCAACTCCGGCAATATTTGTTTTAACGAAAATTCGGTAACTTAAAAAATTTTGTTTAATTTAACTTAAAATATAATGTTGTAATTTAATTATAGTTACTGTCACTAATTGTTTTTCATATGTCATCATATATGTGACATGAACATATAACTATTATTGAAGATTCCTTTACCTTACACTCTTCTCAAGATAACTGATCTCTTACCGACCCCCGAACACTTCTGTATCCATATAAAACCGAAACAAAAAACGAAAAATATAAAATACAAAACTTTGATTAAAGCCGGTCCGAATCTCGGCGTATTGGGTGCAATCGATCATCGAATCGAACACGGAAAACACGTCCGCGAGTCTCGCAGTCCAGAGCATTAGCCCGACCAAATTCGGACGTCACGTGGGGTTCTCCGTCAATACATATCGGCTCCGTTATTTCGGCCGATACCGGTTTCGGCGGCGCATAAACTTTGCAAACATCGAATAATTTTTGCACGCGCTCCGAGCGCATCGTAATTAATTCTTCGTATAAAACGGTAACGCTGCGTCGTATTGCGGTTAAATGAGGTGAGGTACATGTGTAATACATCAGTGGAAGGAGAGGAAGATGCGGTCGTGTCACGTGGAACGTTTTTATGCCGATCGGAGATTTATTTTCGGCAAATCCAATTGCAGGTCGCCTTTGTAGTTGCGCGATTCATTTATTTTTCGTCGCCGAATGGAACGCGCTGAATATTGGTTTGGGATACATGGGTGTCGGAATCTAAATGAACGTTTAACGATCTATTTGTAGCATATATAGGAGAATTTGAATTTGGGACTGACTTTGGTTATGTAGTTTTTGCAATGATAAAATAATTTAATGTTGAGGTGACTTTTCATGTATACCCTCACTGGACCCAAACGAAAGTTGTTCAAAATAAATATGTAATTTAAAAATTAATGTTTTTTACTACTACTTTGAGTAATTGTCACCACAATACTTTTCAACATTCATCACGACAATTTCCAAAACCTTCGGAATGTTGTGCCAACACTCGTACGGAACCTGCAGATAACCTCTCGATTTAGGTATATTAATTAGCATTCCTCGCGCACGAATGCCCATACTTAAACGCGATTCGAATCCTACAAACCAATTTCCCACAAGCAAACACACGTAAACAGCGGCAAGTGGCATCGGCCGTACGGGCCGCGCACACGTGTGAAAACCCGAAGCAGTGCAGAAACGCGATGTTTACGATTCACCATAAAGCGATCAGCGCGCTCGCGCGGGGTTGTGAATTTAAAGGACTGTTCTCGGTCTATCTCTTTTTGCTTGCTGTATATCTCCGAGCGTTAATTACACCGATGGCGCTGCGGTCGTAACCAGACCAAATGGCATGTAAGCTGGGCATTATCGTTACAGCGGGGCATTAATTAAACGTAACGTGGCTTTTCGTCTATCGATCGACGTGTATTGCAAGCCGTTCGGAAATGTAGTCACGTGTCACGCTCTTTTTCGTCGTCGCGACTAAGCACGACCGGCCGCGAACTGCGGCACGTCACGCCGCGACGCAACGATGACGCCGCCACGCGGAATCGTGCCTAATTATCACCCGACGCGATCGGACCATTTTTTAGGAGGGTCATCCGATACGAGAATTAAATATCAGTTATATTAAATTGGGCGTAATTTGAGGAAAATTTCGAGGAACCATTTCGTAAAATGTATACCTTCGTTGGTTGACCTTCGCAGAATGAAGGTCAACCTAATTTATTCCTAGTTATTTTTCCTTTAAGTATTTTTTTCTTAAATGTTTTCTTCTCATTTAATTCTAACATTTTCTCCCATAAAAATTAAGTTTTCAAAATATAAATGTAAATACAATTGGCGCGAAATTCAAATTCGAAAAGCCGTTACCACAAAAAAATGTCGTAGTGGAAAAATTACTGTCGAAGTTGAGTTGGTAGATGGTTTGGTTTGACAATAAAGTTTAGCGAGAGGTTTCTCGCGAGGATCGCCGGTATACTTTCGAGGAAGTAGCAGCGGAATTCTCAAGACCGAATGATTTACGGCCGCGCATTGACAAGGCGTCGGCTGTAGGTCGCGGCGCGCAGTTGCGTGTCATTAATTTCGAAAACGTCAATTCCGAAGCATTAGCGGCCGATGAGGCTGGTTATTAAGTCGCACAATGTTCAGCTTTCCACGACGTATTGATGGCTGTCAATTCGTATCAATTATTCCAGGGACGGACTCAGAGTGAACTAAGAGTGGATTCGACTTGTCGGATTGAATAGAAACTGGCTTAGTATCGTAGTTAGGACGGATGGATGACTTTTAGGATGGTTTTCTAATACAAAATCATGGATGATCCGATAAAGGGTCTGGTGGAGGGAAGGCATTATTCATAATTGACGAATATTAATATGAGTGATTTAAATGATGAACTCATCAGACAATGACTTATAAAGAAATTAAGGTTTCATTTTGAAGGTTATTTTTTTTAATTACTAATTTAACAAATGCATTAAAAAAATTCATTTTAAAAATTTTAATTAAAACGCATTTTAAAGAATGCGTTTTTTAAATTTTAGAAAATACCCATGTTGAAGTTTCGTGTTGTTCAAGAAAAAAGACTGTCGGGATTAAAAGGAATTCACAACTTTTCATAAGGAATAAACGTAGGACTTCACAAAAGTATAAGTAAATTTTCCCACAATTCTCTTCCTGGATAATTTTCGCTTAAAACAGTCCCTCGTTTTTTTTTATTTAATTCGTAATCTATTCAAAATCTATTCAATCTGTGAACTTAAGGGTATTAATGCTTCCGCTCCCACGTCCTTCCGTCACAATTTCCGAACGCGAATTTTAATTGACTAGCAGACCTTCTTCGCCGAACAGTCAGATTCGATGCGAAAATCGTCCGCGGGCAAAAAAATCGCGTTGGCACGGAAACCCTCTCACCCGGATCGCCCCACTTTTTCGCGTTTATTTGGGTGCATCGATGTTGCATTCTCCCTCTAAACAACAAAAGCTGCGCAAAAAAAGGCTTTTGCGAAAGTGGAGCGTCATCAGTTTCGACCAGATGATCGTCAAAGGGAATCGACTGCGGGACAACGAACGTCGAAAATCCGTCGCTCGTTAGTTCAATTACTCGCGCATGAATGGGCTGCGCGGAAAGTCGCAGATTTTCTCATTACCGGTTAACGGTCGGCCTGCAATAGTTGGTCATCAAAGTCATGCGTTCGTAAAACCCGACGAACGGTGATTTTACGAGGGTATTGCGCCCCGAGGATCACAATTGTCCACTGCGTTACTTTAATATATTAATCGACACTTGGATCGAACAATGTTAATAATAAGTCCAGTCTATCATAATCTTAGCGTTATTAAGTTAATACAATGAAGGAAAAGCGTTTGAGACGAAACAGTGAAAATGCACTTAAGTATTATGCTTGCTTAGTGCGAGTAATTGAAATCTTTGAAGTTGTGCGTCATTGTGACGACGTTACGAACTGAACTTGCATTTTCTTCTCTTAGCACAGTTTTCTTGAATCAAACACTGTCTTATATATTAAAATCTAGACTGTTTTAGCTCGTCAATATTCGATGAAATCTTTATATTTTATTTATGCCCCATAAATGGTAAAACATATATCTCAGTATTTATGTCACATATATGTTCTATGTGTTCTTATATGACTGCGATATAAACATATACGGTTTTTACCTCGGTAGTAAAGAATTTCTGAGCCAATATGAAGTGGAGCTGCAACCCAAACAGCTAAAATCTATCATTTTCAACAGAATGTCTTCGTAATACAATATTTTGTTCATTTTAGTCTAAATAAAAAGTTAATTGAGAAATGAAATAAGAAAAATAATACCGATTTCGAGAGGTGGATTATTTTTCAGATAATCTTGTTTATGTGGCAATAATCTATATACTAATTAAAATGCTGTAACAAATATAACTTATAATGATTAAAAAATTTTCATTTTTCATAACTTTTGTGCTACATCTGCCCTTAAAACCGTTTTTATCTTCACTCCAAGCAACTTTTTTGTGACTCAAAAAAGTTTTTTTGAACGCGGTCGACGATAAAATCGCCAATAAAAAATGTTATTGCTAATGCGCGCCTTAACTCGCTGAAATGCAGCGGAGCGAGGCTGTTAATTTGGAATTACGACGGCCGCGATTGCCAGATTAATTCCGCGGTATTACGGTAATGTGGCGACACGCGTTACTGCGGATTCAATTCCGAACGATAATCGACCGCTAGATCTGCCCGCCTGGCGCTTTTTGCAACCGATTAATGGAATCGAATTATTTCGGACAGTTCATTCGATACCGAAGGGAGCGATGATAAAGCGCGGCTGCGGATCGCTGAAAGTGATTGCCTCGAACATTTGTGTGCGAGGAGTATTTAGAAAGTGACTCCTGTAAAAGGCAAATTAATGCTGGAAGAGAAGTGTTTATGGAAAAATTAGCCTAACGTTACTGAATGATGAATTATTAATGGCTGATTCATTCGCGTTACGGAGTTTTAATGTATACGGATGCCAAAATCAGCATGTAATTGTCGGTTTGGGTTTAAAGTGTGTAATTTATTGAATTTTTATGGCAGTAATAAGTGTCGATTGAAAACTCAGTTTCGGGATGGGAAGATAGGTGGGCTGTGCATTGCTAATCTTGATTTCGGGCTGAAAATGGGTTAATAATTTATCGGGCGATGGTGGCTGAGTGAAAATGATCGTTTGGTATTCATAATAATAAATGCATTAAACGTTAATCGTCCGCGACGTGCGTAAACAACGAATGCTGGTAAATAAAATAGTGACTTTCAATATTAAACATTTGAATTATACAAACACGTGTTACACGGCATTAATCGTTAGCCTTCGCGTATGTTTCAGTTTGATAATTGATGTTGACGTGAAGTGTTATTAAATTTAGCAACGTTGTAATATAGAAGTATTTTTTGCTATAGATTTAATTTAGGCTTGACAACGTATGTATATGAACTATAAAGAGGGACGGAAAAGGACTAAAAATATTGTTAGGTTAAATATTTTCGGTTCAAATTTAGCAGCAAAACTGATTTAGTAGCAGAGGACTAAATGCCAATTGAACTGAACTCAACCGAATATTGTAACATCAGCACAAACTTTTACAAACATGACGTTTATGAAATTTCGTAGAACACTAGATGGTGCCACCTGTCGTTGTATATGTTGTTATTAATAAACTTTCCAGTTTGTGGAATGTAACATTTAACGCCGATGAATTGTGCAGCAACTTTTCAAGTGTGTTTCGATTCGACTCACCTGCCCTTTAAGGTTAGAAAATTTACGTAGTTTTGTAACAATCAGGAAGAGTTGCTTATCGAGTGTGCAGCATGATTGATTAACTACGAATGTGATGGGAAATTTAGTAGTAATTTTTAACTCTCACATTACTAAACTGTCACTCTCGGAGGAAAATAATTATCCATGAATATACTGTATATTCCATTTTATATATTTGTGAATTCAGTTGTTTAAATCAAATATTCAAATGTATTTCTTTTAAATATCTCCACATACCTTTGCAAAATATATTGTTATTTAGTTAAAATAAATGTGAATGTAACTCTCATTTATTTAATCATAATACAACATTTTTCTATACTGATTAGTAAATTTTGAATGGCCAGAAATGCGATACCATCGTAACCATCTATCTCTACGAAATCTCCCACACAAACGGAATCGCAAAAACGTTAAAACCGAATCCCGACTGAATCGAATTTTGACTCGGCAAAATTTGTTTACAGACGATTTCTCACGCGCAGCCTCCGCAGATCGCGATTGCTTTTATATGCGCGTCAGTTACTTCCTATTTATGCGTCCGTCCGGGATGATAAATGTCACGGGTCCGCGAAAAAAGTGCCGATCATTTTTCATCGCGTCACGCTAAAACTAATTCCCCTATTAAGTCTTCCCACAAAAGCGCGCGTATTGTTCCCCGGGGACCGTTTAAAGGCCGCAACAATGCGAAATTATAATGCGAAACAATATGTGCCGCGCGATGCGAGTAATCGACCGGCCGGTCATTTGATCGATCGCCCACGCGGCAACACTTTTTTTTATTTGGAGGAATCGCGCGCCTCGTGTATCCCATCATATTAATCGATTGCCCGGCGCGCCCGGAACAATCAGTTACCGCTTAAGGGGGCATTATCGTTTGGAAACAATTTTGAAAATGTTGAAAATTGTTTTAAATTGTTTATGGTGCAGCTTCCGGGCTTTTTTGTCGTGTTTAGGCATCGTTAATAATCTTCGCGTGATATTTTTTTATTTTGTATAT
The DNA here is from genome assembly GCA_022817645.1 of Ceratoteleas bidentatus. Taxonomy (NCBI): domain Eukaryota; kingdom Metazoa; phylum Arthropoda; class Insecta; order Hymenoptera; family Scelionidae; genus Ceratoteleas; species Ceratoteleas bidentatus. The sequence goes on from JABFPB010000057.1 coordinate 12,480, forward strand.
TATTTTAATCGAGTTTAGGTATCTTTAATAATTTTCGCGTAATATTTTTTATTTTGTAAGTTCTCTTGAACATCTCTCATTTCGCAAAGGGACATCTGTTAGACAGTTTATGATTATTTTTTAAATGTAATCATATAGTGCACATTTGAAACAAAATTAACTTTTGTTTCAAACAATACTGTTTTCATGGACTGTCATTTTGTTAAATGGTGAGATGTTTCTAAACGGTAATACCCCCTTAAAGCGTCGCTAGGTGGGAACACTTGTTCGCCACAAAGGGTCCATTCACGTCTGCGCCGCGGCGTTTCTGTCAACGCGCGATTTCGCGAATTCTCAGTGCGTCGTGCGCGAGCAACGCAATCACCGAGAGCGGATCGCAAAGTAATTAAGTATCGATCGTGGGAGGCCGCGAAAAGTTTCGTTACAAACGAGCGATCTCCCGTTGTTTGGCGGAAATGACTTTCTATGCTGGATCGACTTTTCAATGCGGCTTTGTGGCGGCGAGTGAAGTTGCGATTTTGAGGAGAGAGGGAGCATATGTATTAGTGGGCGAAATAATCGAGATGCTCTTTGCAGTTAGTTATGCGGAATTTCAGTAAATTTTAGTGATATTTAATATACAGAAATAATGCACACATCCCAGTCACAGAGCGCCTAAAATGTTAAAGTTAAACCACTACTATCAACCCGATATCAAAGATAAGTCTTCGGAATTAGAGCTTCATCTGCAAAGTAACAGATTTACCTCTTCAAAATTATAAAGCAACTTCTGCCATCCACTTCACAACGATATCCCGAAATCCTACTTTGCAATTCCTCTCGAAGACCTCTTACAGTAATCCAAATGCCAAAACACTCAACTTCCCAAAACGGAGCAATATGTATCCGCCAACCAATCCACCCTTGCGGACATCCAATAAATCACTTATTTTTCCAACGAAAATCCCACACCAAACACACCTTTCATATTTACAAAACTATCCTCGTCCTTTCTATTGGTGATCAATAACTTACCGTAATCGAACAATCACTCATCCACATTATAGATACCCCATCCCGCACTACAAAGCCAAACAAACCTCGCAATTTTTCGCGAACGGTCGTCGTAAATCAAACTGCGAACACCAAATGCCTATGGTAGCTAGATAGCTACCAGATTTAGTTAATTGAATAACTGATCTGAAATAGTAAAATAACGCGATACTTGTAGTTATCGACTGACAAGAATCACCATTTTTCATATGAAATTCACACTACGATGATCGAGCAATTTTATGGTACTCTCATTTCGGGTTCTAGTTTGTTACAATGACAATTTTCTCCGAGTATTTTGAGCAAAAATGTTAACTTCATTTGGTGGCGGAGCTGTTATTTTAACAGTTTCTATTGGAACACCGAATTGCCAGATGAGTCAAATAGGAAAAAGTAAAAATAGAAGAACCCTCCAACATAACCTCCAAAAATTAAATGTGGAATTTACCAAATGGTTTCACTATCTAAATACAACAATTTTACAGTTTTCACCGAAATTGATTCGGTGAAATCACCGAGATTTACAAATTAAGATAAATTTCTACGTAAACGTGAACATTAATAAGATAAATTTCTACGTAAACGTGAACATGTTGAAATTTCATACTTCGATTGATCATGTTTAACCTAGAAAATAGATACTCATCATTAACCAAAAAATTTGGTCGAATAAAACATTTTGCCAAACAAAGCAAACTATCAATTATCAGCTGAATAATTGATAGTTTGAATTAACTGCGCTGAGCAAACACAAATAAACACTTCCGAACTCGATATTTGATCCTTGCGCCGTTAGGTGGCGCTACCTTCGCAACGGCAAATTACGCCACCTTTCGGCGCATTGCACTTCGAGTTCGCGACTGGGTGAATACACGAAAAATGCGCGAAAAAAGTGGCATTTGAGGTATCCCGGATAGGATCAGAGTGCAAGCGTGACTGCGTCGGATGAACTTGAACTTGGTGTGACCTCCGCCGGCGTCGGCCAATAGGCAATGGTTCGGCACGCAATTCCGTAGCAGCGAACGCACCCTCTTCACACTTGTTATTTATTTCGCGTTTCACTTTCTGCTGCCGAGTCCCGAGTCATTATTTTAGCATTCCTTTATAGCACTGCGACGTGCCCATTTCGTTCTGCATTATTTATGCACTGCCGGCGATTTTTATTCCCGCGCACTTTATTTGCGCGCAACTTCTACATCAAACATTTTTTCGACTCTCAGGGTAAACGTTTTGAAGGGCTGCCTTTAATTTACTTTTTTCCATGCCGCGCCGGACGATGACTTGTTTCGAGTGCCGATAAACGCTCGAACAAATAAGCCGGAGAATCGCGGTTCAACGTTCGGCTAATTTCATTTGTGACGACATTCGGTGTAAAGTGCGAACGGAGGAATTCGGGAAATAATCGATTGGGTTAAAAAAGTGGGGATTTGAAGGACGCGAAGAAATTGATCGGAAATAGGGAGATAAATCATTTAAAATCTGGAAAATGTAGTGGAAAAATATATCACCTTTTAGATCTGCAGAAAAATTGTAAAATACCCCGATATTCCACGATTTTTCCAAAAATTGTTGCAGTTTTTTTACGAATATGCAGTGGGAATAACGAGAAACACGGTGACATGGACATTTATGAAATATTGGATTATAAAGTTGAAGATGATTTTCCCTAATAAACGAACCAGATATTTGAGAAAAAATATTTTTTCATCACAGATTTACGGTTTTAGGAGAGGAATTCAAAAAATAATATTTCATTGGTTTTCGCTCGAAAATTTTATTTTATTTTCCTTTCGTCGAACTTGGTTGGTACAGTGGCTTTTGCGGTATGCCAAAAATACTTGTTCGTGCCTCAACGAATTTGCGAGAATATTCTGATTAGTGTACATACACGCGAAAATAAAATACGGCAAACAACGGGTACATTGTGTGTCCGTTTGTGGGAACTGCTACGTCAAAGATTCGTATTGGAAATGAGCTATTTCGCACTAATCTTGGCGATTCGCTCGCCCACTGATTGGGGGCGATAAAACGCCGGCGAAAGAAACAAATTGGATAATTCAATTATTTCGTTCACATGTTTATACAAAGGTGCGTTATGCACTGCGAAATATTCAAGATAAATCGTTACTACAAAAACAGCTCTTTTGAAAAACAAATTAGTTAAATCGAAATAAAGAACACTTATCGTAAAGCGAAAGAAACGCAACAGTTTGTCGAAATGAAAAATAATTAATCGCCGGCGATAAAATTTAAATTGCGATTGCGCATACATTTGCCGCCAAACGGTTTGTTGGAATAAGTAATAACGAAAGTGTCGCGCAACGATTGCCTTCGTTTTTTTCGATACTTTGTCAGTTATCGCGCAAAACAGCGGCGAAAAGCGAATGAATAAAACGCGCAATATTTCACTCGGTGATTGAACGAAAGTCTGCTCTGAAAAATTATTTCACGTGCGCGGCAAAATTACAGTGAAAGCCGTGTAACCTGATTGACGCGAAAAAATCGTCGCTACCAGGACGCTCCGCGACGAACACGCGAATAAGAAAAAGCGACAATTAAATCGTTTCACAAAGCAGCGCGAAATCGGCCGATTTTGCGCGACTGCCGGACGAACTTTCGAGCGCATATTACCGATAAGGTTCGATCATCTGAAGTGCCGATTCGGGCATAAAAATACGCCGATTGCGTACTCGTATAATTTTTGCCGCACTGAACGTGTAAACATAGTAATCTATCTCATTATTTCCAATAACCGCGTGAGTTACCAGACCAAGGTACGATTTTTCAAGGCCGCTTAACAATTACTGCACCAAATTAAATTGTGTGTCACGTCACTGACGCGTAAGTACACGTAACGATCGGGCGTTGCGTGTTATCGATTCGCGCGAGTTCTACGTGACGTCCAATTTTCGAGTCATCTTCAGATCTCCTTCGATCGCTTATTATCAAATAATTTGGAGTGGTTCGTGAACGTCAAAATTCTTAGGTCAAAATTTTTCTTAAGGTAGCATTTTGGTCTGCAAATCGACTTTTACATCATTCCGAAGATTTTTCGAGACACACAATTTTTAGTCAAATTAAAGGGTTTGAATTTTTGCCATTTTTAAAAAAGACACCATATCCCCAAAAAATGAAAAATTTTTTCATCTATAAGTTCAAGTTATAAATTTATTAACGCTATTAGAAGATGTTATATGTTTATAAAAAAAGATGTGAAACATTTTTTTTGAAAAATGGTTAAAACAGTTACAACAATTTTCGTTAAGATTTTAGGTTAAAGCCTAATCAAGTTAGCTAAATATTCTTCTGAATCTCACAATGATCGGCTTCTTTATATAATATTATATCATTTTTTTTAGTTTAAAAAACAATTTTCACGCAAACGTCACGATTCAAACGTCAGCTCGATAGGTCTCAACTTAACTTTCAAAACTAAGCCTCCCAAAATTAACATACCGAAAAACGAACATCTCAATCGCCCAAACTGGAAACTCCGTCAATCCGAAAAGTAATTTGACCGAAACTTGTTTTTCTCTTTCCTACCCATTACTCATTCTCCCTAAATTTTAATTGAAACCTTACCTGAACTTTTATTGCATCAAAAGGTTTTGCACGCAAATTTTCGTAATTGGAAAAACCAAGTCCCCCTCACAATTTCGGCGCCCGGCTTTCTCTCCCCCCACCCCCGGGGGAGATAATGATTTTCAATCGAATAAATCAGTGTGCGCATTCTTCGGCGCAACATGCGGCGGCTTTTTTCCCGAGACTTGCGGGATCGACAGCGGCCTCGGTACGTGAGGACAAACATGTAATTAGCTTAAACATATAATCCACGTGATTATGGTAATCGTTAGTTCGCCGGTTTAGGCCAGGAAGACCCCTCGCAAAATGCCGTGTGCCGAGCAAAGAGAGAGAGAGAGAGAGAGGGGAGGGGGTAGCGGAAGGCGATATCGAGCGAGATTTCACGTCATCTCGTGCGGTGGCTTTCGTTTTGCGGCAATTACGCAGTTACGGGTTTCCAAACTCACCGATGGACATAGGAATCCAATGTCCTTTGTGGGACTGTGACCGCGATCGGCAACCCGATTTCGGGCAAGAAACGTCCGATCGAGATTTTGCCGCGCGATAAATATTCATACGCTGTCGGAGTTTTGCCGAAAATTATGATCGATCGGGCTGATCGTGGTACCACCAACGAACACGTCCGCTCGCTTTAATTCAATCGATTGTCGAAGCGTAATTTATCAGGGTGATTATGTTTAATCGCGTATCTGTCGTGGTTACGGGAATTAGTCAGAGTGACATTCAGGGACTTGAACATGCTTATGTGTATTTTTCAGTTTCATAAGGTGACTGTAATTTGGACACTGCAGAAAATGACCCCAGTTTATGCAAATTTCGAAAGTGATTGATATTCGGCGTTAGCTTATAAACATTACTAATTATTTATACTTGATTATTTATTTCCCAAAATTGACCGTTTTCAGACAATTATTTTTAATATTACGTTAAACAAGTTTTTCCTTTTTTTTCATATGAAATAACGTATATGTTCAAAAAGTATGTGTAAAGTTCCCCTTAAAAGTTGGAAACTGTTACTTTTTCTGAAAAATTTTCCTAAAAGAATATCAATTTCTTGATATAAACTTCTATATTTATAGTTAAGAAGGCAAAATGAAAATTAATATCGCGCTGTCGATTGTTATCGATGGTAATACTCGATGACTGATGTATTTAAGTATCTATATCTACACCCCATCAATGTTATCCAACGTTGGTTATAATGCCGCCTCGAAATTGAATGTTTATTGGAACGTTCTACTTTGAGTATTAATACTCCGCAACTTTAACAACACGCGTATAAATTCGAATTATTCGACGAACTGAACTCGAGTTGCTGCAATGTAAACAGCTGTAAGAACTACGGTTTTGATACCCGAGAACTGTAGTTTGGGAAAATAAATTCGGTCCACCGGAACGAACTTTGAAACCGATTAGTCATTCTAACCGTTCAAAATGTTTCTCCACTTCGAGTGTAGGTCAATATTGTCTCTGAAACAAGTTTTGTTTAATGGCGCTCGAAACAGACTCTTAAAATCCATTAATATTCCAAATCGCTGAAAACGTTTTCAAATTGCATTTCATCGATAGCTGATTGTTGCTAACATTAATTATTTAATATAATTTTCATTGACTAATACTATGTAATGCAAAACGAAAGTCTCCATTTCAAAACAGGAAAACAAACATAATTACGATAACAATGCCCATCAGCAAATCTACATCAATGAAATATTGCGGAGATTACATAAAATTAACGCATCGCGTGAAAGCGTCTCACGGACCGATGGGAAACTCAAAACCCTCAAAAAAATCGCCACTCCCTCAAATCCATTATCCCCTCGTTTGCCGGAAAATCGCGCGAAAAACGACCACAATCCGCATAAATCGTCGACTAATCAGCATAAGCACGAGCGAACTGCCTTTCCACTCATCGTTTCAACTTTTCATCGTCGGCGCATTTTTGCGCCGAACGACACTTCCGAAGTCACGAAAGGTCTCCCGCGAAACTTTCTTCGCGTCCACGAAATGCGAAGAATAATCGATCTTACATCAACGACTCTCGTAATATGAATAATACGACGCGCGACTCGCGAGATAAAATCGGTCTATCGTCCGCCGATAGAGGGCGTCCCGCGTCCCGCTCGAGCCATAACTCTTCTTCGCGGGCGTCTACGAAACAAGTTCGCGCGCGACTTTTATTTATGGGCGATGACTCGCGGACAGTATTTGCCGCGTAATATTATGCGCCGTTGTTTATTGCGAGTCTTGAACCTGGGACGAGATGCCGTTAGGCTGCATAGACACCAGTGACACACATTTCGTCCGCGTTCCAATATCTCGCAATGACGACTCGGCCGAAGGCTTTTTAAAGGAAAAAAGATGATCTCGAGTGGCTGCCGGTCACGGGATTTTGAGGAATGTGAAACAAGACTGGCGGTTCTCCTTTCGAAGTCTTGTGAGTTGAACCGGAGCGTTTGTTTGGCGGAGTCATTTTTGAATGGAGAATGGACTCAGTGTAAAAAGTTTGTGTTAAATTTTACGCGATAAAATTTAAGACAACATTGCTGAGACAACAATGAAATAATTCCTGAAAGTAGTGGATAATAAGCAGAAATTCTATAGAAAGTTGTTGAGCATCGAGGGATTGGAAAGGTTATGTTCAATCTTTGCAACATAACCTTTGAACCAGGTTGAACGAAGGTTATGTTCAACCTGGAGTTCAAATAAATGCTGTTTGAACCCCAGAAGGAAATTTCTAAAATTGCATTGAAGATACAGGTAGTAAAATAGTTTAAAATGAGTATTTATCTTGATTTTGAATGATTTTAGTACTGAATTGACTGCAAGAACTTGCTGTTCTAAATTAACTTTTGTGGACTGATCAAATAATTTGGTCATTTATATTCAGCAAAATAAATGTAGTTAGTTAATATATCTGTACTTTTTCTAGGTATTCTGAAAATTATTTCAACTCTGACATTTCTCTAAAACGTAGATTATTCAAACCAAATTCGTCTAATCAAACACGACAACTTTAAAGTGCGTGGATAAATGTGATCCACGATACTCCTCCCTAATAGAATCGCATAATTTCTGCTCAACCTCGACGCTCAAGTTGCGCGGCAAGGATGCAGGGAAAACAAATGAAATCTCATAATGCATCCACGATTCGTTCCCGCAATATGATTTAATTCCTGTTTCTCCTTATCCTTCGAAGACTTCCATCAAGTCTGCGGCCAAGTTCAGCCGTATTTCCATTTCCATTTGGCGCACAATTGTCTGCGAGTTCCGTCGTATTTTCCGCGCCCACTTCGTCATCTCGCGTTGCTCCTTTTTGAATCCATTTCAGCATCGATTTCAGGCATCGCGGCTGAAAAATGCGAAACAGATCCGTATTCGCGAGATTATAGTGATCCGCCAAGTTGAACTACTGATCGAAAACCCAGTTCCTCCGATTCCAACTCTCGACATGGGATTTTCCTGCGTCGCAATTTCCCAGCTTCGCGATGGATTTTATTCGAAATAAGATTGGCCCATTAGCTCCCCATGTCGATTCTACGCGAACGCTTCGAGGCCAGCTATTGTTCACGGTTAATTCCAATCTATTTCAACCTCAAATCAGTATCGATCGCTCGTCAACCACAACACCAACAGGTTGTCTGAAATCCGCGCAAAAACGCGGATACATGGAACGGGAAATTGCGCTTGGCACACAATGAATATGATACCGCGAAAGGTCGTATTTGAAGAGCTTCTTTACCAAAGTCAGAATGTAGAGGATTGCTTACAAATTTGAGCAATTAGTCCTGGTGTTGGTAGATCATTTACGAGAAATTTTTTTATTTTGGAAGATGGAAATCTTGACATTATTCCCTTCAAAGAGATATAAAATTTAAATTTTCGACGACACCATCAAAATTTTATAAGCCGGGTGTCATGAGTAAGTAAATAATTTTGAGGCGGTCGACAAAATCTTAATATTTCAATTTTTTTCATTCATGCCTATTAAAATTATTTTTTACAAAATCCTTCCTTTCTTCCTGCTAATACCGAACAACTACCTCACATTCCGTAATTTACTTACATAATTGAAAATATTGATTTGAAACGGATAATAGGTCTTGCATGTGAAAAACCGTAGTTCATTGTTTGCCTCGACTGAAGACGACCTATTTTTGTTTCGCAAAACCGTGTTATCTGTAATTAACGACGAAAGCGAACATAACGTCAATTAGTATCCGCTACCGTTATTAATTAAAACAAGATTAATTGATTACCCTGGGCAAAAATGTCGGTGGAAAGTCAAACTTCAGATGTAGATACGTGATTTAGAAATCAGCACGACGTGTCGCGTTACAATATAAATATCGGGAGGCAAACCAGTTTCGCTATTGTGCGCGACGATCGAAGGTCCAGTCGCGAAACAAAAGTGACCTATATCCCGACGGAGATATTGTGACGACTGGGCGACAAAGTGACCGCGTGTGCGTGCATTCGTCGCGCTTCGAATCTAACGCCTAGTTTCAAAGTCAATTAAGGCCGGCACCCAGACTCTCGCGTCCCGACGTCGGCACTGGCATTTTCATTGATCAAGCAATTTTATTAATATCGCATTATATGGAGATTACGGGGATCGCGCGAATATTTACGAATGTGTGTCAACTATTTCATCAACCGGGGCGCGGGTTTCGTATGGAGATTTGCATTGTGACGACTTAGGGGGACGGAACTGTTTTGCTTTTTGCTTTCGAAATGTCGGTAATACAGTTATTGTTGCGATTTCAATGGTGGTAATGATAGGATGCTGGGCAGATGATTATAGTGATTCGAAGAGGAATAGGGGTAAACAGTCGAGGATAGGTTCAGGTTCTGGAATGATGTTTCGGATTGATTGGACGAAGTCACTGACTTCGTGAAACAGTTTGACAAACGTTCAGTGAAGAAGATGACTGAAACTATGAGGATTTGCATCGGACAAAGATGGAAAATCGCCGATTTTTCCGGGTGACCGTTTCCGTCATAATCAATTACAAATGTATCGCGGGCACTAATCGTCGGGCGTCATTATCTTTGCCGATCGTTAACGATTATTCTATGAAACTGACCTGGTAAAGTGATACGTAATTATTAATGGTCAGTCATTATCAATAATGATCATTACCGCGCATGAGTAATTATTACTATTACAACAATCATTTACAACTTTACGTGGCCAACTTTCTGCAATTATCGTTAATGGTTTAATGACTGCTATTGATCACTCAAAACTATTAATTACTTATATACTGATGCTGATCGTTATGCAATTTTTACGTTACGATGGGGGCCTATGTTAAGTAGGGCCATCGTCGAGTTCAGTTCCTAAGATTTTCCTCGACATTCATTACAAGCTGAATAGAAATAAGTCCTTTTTCTAAGTCTGTTTCCTGTATTTGAATAGGTAAATTGCATCATTTGCAAAGTGTATCTTTTGCAAAAAATTAATTGGGTAAATATTTTTGACTGATAATTTAAAGTCAATTAAAAAACAGTTTTGTGATAAAGAAAATCGTACAGTTACGCTTTAATTTATGATAATTAACTATTTATCGTGATTAATTGTTCTAGAAACACACTGTCCCTCGTGATAGCGTTGCCTTAAAACTGGCGTTTAAATAATTGGATCGTCCAGTTGGTCGGTGTTCTTTGAAGTGGCTTTTTCGTGCCAAAAGTGTTCTTTGTTCGCAGTTCATGCATCAAAACGTTTTCGGCTGATCGCGAAAATTAATTATTGCGGATTTATAATTAATAGACCCCGACTGGTATTGCAGGAGAAAACGAATAAGTCGACATAAGAAATTCTCTTGAAGGTTCTCACGTCTCGAGAACTAGTCTACCTGCTACATGCCATGCAAGGTCGGCCATTCATCGGGTCGTATCCATTTCAAAGGGTTTTGCTACAAAGGACCATTTTAAGAGATGTTCTGCAATCTTTATCCTTGTCTTAAATCCGATCAATAATTTCACGGCTATTAGCGACTGATTTAATAAAAATAAACTAGTGAGGTACGAAATTTCTAATTCTACTCAGCTTACAGTTATTTCGAATAATCGATTGTCGTTCTTAATTTTCGGTTTAGAGACATTAATTTCTGTTAAGGAAAATGTCGATAAAGATGCATTTCCAGGGACTAAGGGAATAAACTACTAACGCGACTGGCGAGAATGTAACGCTTTGTACAGGAAGGTGCTGATCAGAATAACTTATTAGACTTTGTTGTTTAAGTTACATGTCTGTGTTTCACGTGTTTCGATGCGATGTTTTTCAGTGGATTCGACTATAGAATACATTTCCTTTATTCTCTGCACTTAAATAAAAATAGAACTGTAAAATCATACATTTTAATTACAGCACACATAACGGATAGTTATATTTAAATTATTATATTATACAGCTTTAAGAACTTTTTCCATTTGGCTTTGACAATGTTCAAATGGGAAAAGTTCATTGTGTGGAAAATTCTTCCAAGTTACATTAATGCGTTTCAAAGAAAACCTGCTACGTTGTGATTACTACCACATTTTATTAAGATCTTTTTCACATTTTATATTATACCAAAATGATGTCTATTATTATTACATAGAATAAATACACAGCAAATCGTAACGGTTCATTTGATGACAGCTAAAAAAATAGGATCACGTGTTACGAGTGTAATATGGATCCGCCTTTAATTCGTCAAATTTCATTGAAGTGATTTTTAGTGCGAAACGTCGAGGTGCAGATAACGAAGATCTCTCGCAGTCATGGCTAACGTTTCTCTTTCACTCGTTTGACACCGTTAGCGTTAATGAAAAGACGGATACTCGGTTTAAATTAGATTTACAACTCACTGAACATGCACTGTCATAGCTCGTTTTCATTCCAGTTTATGAATGTCAAGTTAAAACACGGCCGTTCGTGGCTTTTACAATATTTCGCGCGAAACCCATTCCGACTGCGACTGTAATTTTAATTTCGCTTCTCTGGGTAACCTTTTTATTTTTCAGCCCTTTGTGCATCTTTTACTCGCTCTTCTCACTCCATAACTGTGGCAACAAGTTTCAACCTATCGACACCAAGATAAACATATGACAAAGATGTTGCTTTTGAATACAAATGAATGTTAGAAAATTACGAAATTTCCAGTGCCTTACGTTTCGAAATATGTGATATAAAGTTTGAACATTTTCATTGTCGACGTAATCGCCGGTCCCGGAATGCGAATTGGAAATTCCATCTCTTACACTCACCATTGACTTTCAGAGAAACAACGTAATACAGTTAAAAATTTCGTTGCAGAATCGTGACGAGTAAAAATGAGTATACAATGAAGAAAATTTCTGGTCATTCAGATAATTGTGTCCGAGAATCGCACCCGGAATTGGGAAATGATGAATTGGTTTCATAATTTTAATATAACGTTTCAAAACTGAGTCGGGTATTATGCGTCGCGCATTTTGCTCGAGCGAACAAACTTTGTGATTACATAAAAACTACGGAAATAGTTACGTTTATCACGTAGCATCGTTGCCAGGTTCGTTCTTGATCTCGTTTAGATACAAGGTGGATCTAACTGATGCGCACTCCGCATCACAGAAACACGTTGGATGGCGACTCGGTCGACGAACTTAACGCTTCTACAATGTTATTTTCAACTAAGCGCAATACCACGCGCGGCTGAAACGACATTCGTTACTTTTCACTATTATCAAAGTCCGCATTTTAGATAGCTAGAAATTTGCATTAAACATTGGCAAGGTGAAAATGACCATATGCATATATAAATGTGGCATATATGATGTAAAGATTTCCAGATATGTCACATGTATGCTTAAATATGTGCAGCATATATGCTGACTCATAAATAAATATCTCAAGTATATTTATGAAGGTATATGGGCCACATATGACAGACATATATAGACCACATTTGTCTATCATTTATGGGCCCATAAAGTAAGAAACGTCTAATGAAATAACATGATTTCCTGTCAGGAGAATATGAAATTCATACAATTATTCTGCTAATATACTTTCATGTTGGTTTTATCATGCTGGTTTTATCATGCAGGAAAATCGCCAAAAAACATATTTTTCATTTAAAAATATCAGGCAAAAATGCTACGTAAACATTGGTTCCAGTATTACCAACGTGAAAAACAATATAGGAATTTTCAGGTTATTTCTTTTTGGTGGTTTCTCTCAGGGCACATAATTTTTTAATTCGCCGATTTTACAATAACATTTCAACTAGAAAGATTTCTGTTTCTCAATTTACGTTTCTTCCACAATTAAAGTAAATTGTGTTTGCAAAGGCTAGAAAGTAACCATAATGGATAACCCTAAAATAGATTTAAGTCACAATGAAGGGAAATTACTTGCTTTAAGCTCCAATTATTCCCCTCCAGCCGTTCATTCATAATCTTAATTAAATTACGAAACCAAACAAAATTTGATTTAGATACCTAAGCATTTAAAAGAATAGCTTCCGCCACGTGTCTCATTGTGATTCCAATTTGAATTACGGGGACATATAATGACATATCAACAATATAACATCGCTCTGTTATACTGCCGCGAAGATCGACTTGTCAAAGTCACCCGAATAATGTATCGACTTTTGCGATTTCCGCGAGCTCATTTGTGCAACGTGGAAAAGATTAGAACAAGCCACGTCTGGCGTTGTATTGATATAGCACTCAGCCGTGGCACTCGAAAAATAAATGCGCTTCGGTCAAATTATTTTCGTTGCCACGGCGATCGACAAACGACTGGCCTACTAGCGATAAACTTGGACCGCTGTTCGTCAATCGAGGCCCGGCAGCGAAATTCAAATTTAGCCGCGCTTCAAGTTCGCAGAAAAGGGGCGGCGGAAAAGATCTTGCCGGTTGCGCCGCCAAAATAAAAGTGCGCCTCTTTAAATTAAAGCGACTCATTTTCCGAATACGTAACGCTCGTAAATTTCGCGGAAGACCAAGAGAAAAAACACGAGTGCCCCTCATTTTAAACTCGATTATAAAATAGTTTGCGTACGTATATAACCGTATAATACTTGTTAGAAATGAATGACGAATTTGAAAAATTAATCAAATAATAGTATTCATTAATAACGCTCATACACTTTTTATTGCAGTTACATACTTAAAGAGTTAAAGTCAGTTGGAATATGCACTTATATCGATATTCGTTAGTAAAATTGTGTAACCGAATTTAAAGGATTTAAAGGATTAGTATGTTCGATGATTCACTTATGTCATTATCGCAAATTTGAATTTGATATAAATCGTTTTCATTTATAACTAATGCACTCAAATTGTACTAATGATTGCGATGTAACTTAATTATATGCACAAAGTGCATATCATAAGTGCAACAGACTTATGAATGAAAATCTTATCAATGATAATAGCATAAGTGTAAAGTAAAACTATTTAAATTTAAATTCTAAATCATCTTTTAACAACAGAATGATTTGTTCAAAACCATTAAAATCTTTGTCATCGCTCTAATACAAACGAAATAGTTGAAAAAGAAATGGTCACCGAGTCGGTTAAACGGAAAAAAATTGATAACGAAATTAGTTCGATCTTATAAGCACTGGCTACGCGTTGGAGCATACATGGAAAAGTGAACACTTTCGTGTATTAACGTTACAACTTGTTTAATAATGTGTGACTAGTATCATTAATACGCTGCCGGCCGTCCGCGTCGCTGATCGAAATAGAAAGGCAATCATTGATTAAATACCTGTTACCAATAACGTAGCAATTATCTACCGTTTCACATGCCTCACAGCACATCAATTTCCGGCGAGGCTTCCTACCAGCGATACTTCATCTTAATTAGATACTCGTTACGTAATCACCGGCGTACTCGTCGAAAAATTGCGCGCCGCATTAATTGCTCGCATTTATCGCCGAAACATTCGGTTTGTCCGGCTGCGACGCTTTAAACGTGCCAGGCATCTGCCGATTTCACGCGAGCTGCGCGATTCCACGAACGGTATTTTTTGCGCGAAACGACGGACAAGATAAAGGAGTACTTCTAATTGCGCGCATAACACTAACACAGTTTTCAGGGAAGAGAATGTCGGGCTATTTTGGGCGAGCGGCCGACGCGTTTCGCGAATTCTTAAATGCGCGCCATTGTGCGAGGCGAAGTGAAAACGGCGCGGATTCGGCGCACGTTTGGATTGGCTGTCATTTCGGGTTGCGTGTTCGACGCAAAAATGCTGGCAACGAGACTAAACAGGCGTAGTGCGCGGAGAGAAAAACTGCGGCACTTTTTACTACATTGTTTAGTGATATGAAGGCGTAGCTTTTATGCCAGCATGAAGTACTATATTTATCTTAGTAAAAGTTTAACAATTGTAAAGTTTCATAGTGCTATGATAGCAGCGCCACCTGGATTGCAGGTTTCGGTCGTGGAACTGTCTGATTGATTTTGTTAAATATTTATAAGAACGAGACGAACAAAAACTTGAACAAGTGATAGAAAGAATTGAAGTTGGGTTAACCTGAACCATTGTAGGGGATAGAAATGTTAGCTAAATTTTCAGTCTCTGTATCCAAAAAGGATATATAGACTGAGTCTTCAGTTGTAAAAAGAATTTTAACCTGCAAAAATGACTATGCGTATTTTGATTTGACCTATAGGTGGTTGTACAAAGGAGTAGTTTAAAAAAAAGATACCCAAATAAAGTAACTTCTATTAGACATGGACAACATCGTCTGATTACTATGTAACATGGTAAAAAGTGTCGTAATTTTTCTCTCCGAGTAGAACTATTGAATGGAAATGTTGTAACGCGAATTGCACCGGCGGCGAAAAGTCACGGGGATATTGGGCGTTGTAGAAACTAGTTGATTAATTGGGCATGAATAAATACGGCGGAGGAATGTGGATGAGTAGTTGATACGGTCTATTGAAAATAATAGATAGTGGACGTTCAAGTAATGAAGATAGTAAGATGATGGATCGAGGCTCCGATTTTCGTTTAGATTCTACAGGATGTGGTTTCGAAATGACAATCGCACTTTCTATGGAGAGGCTTTTTGTTGTTAGTTTTTCATCGCGTATTAGGTCGAGAGAAATAAGATTCTACGGTCTCTTTTTAACTGCAAAGAAAGTGTCCTAAACATTGGGTAGAACAACAGATAGTTCTGACGCGATGTTGGTTTCGTTCGGCTGAAAGTTTCGCTCGCAATGCCTTCAGAAAATCACGCAAATTACGTCATTAAACGTACCGGCAGCGACAGCGGTTCGAATTGTGCAGGAATTTAAAGGAGTTATGATATTCGCCGGATTGATAGGCTGACCACAGAAATCAATTCCGCTGGCTTGTGTGGTTAGTTTTCCCATTCGATACTTCGACACGAAATTCGTTTAAGTTAGTCATGTTCAATTTGTGGTTTGACACCGGCGATACACTTGAAGTGTCGAAGACATTTTGCTGTGATTAAGCACGCTGTTTCTGCATTTCTCATGGTACATAATTGTTAAATTGTCGTTATCCTTTGACAGTAAAAGTCGGATGGAAAGTAACTGAAATTAAAACTAAAAATAACCTGCGGTGGTAAATAAATTATCATTATTTAATGGTTGAATAAATAAAATCAACAAAACCGCATTATTTTACGATGAAGAAACTGACTGGAACAATGTTCTCGCTGAAAATACTTGTGAACACTGACATATTTCCGTCGGCTTATCAAAACTTTCCATGAGCAGTGTCATCATGTCAACTAAAACTTTACCACGATAAAATGTTTCAAACTGTTTACTCTCAATTTTTTTTCATTTTTATTCACTCGAATCTTAGGCAGACCTAAATACAAAATCATTGATGCTAAATTAAAACTTTATTCTACTTTACAAGTTCAAAAAGAATACCAGAATTGGTCATGCTACGTACATATGACGAATAAAATAATATTTCAATTCCAAAGCAAATACCCTCAATGACCTGAACGAGTTGAAATGCAGAAATAATTGTATCGTGACAAATGTTGCAAAAGTTACGCAAAGTCCGCAAGAAGCGACAGGTGACTACAAATAACAAAAACTATCGAGTAGTCGAAACGACAAAAAATGGTCCCAAAGTGGTGATTCGTTGAAACTTCGAGCGCTCTTAAAGTTTCGAGAAAAAAAATAATCAATCATCGGGGAAGTGTGCTCGAGGGCTCTCCGAGCACACACGACGACAGAAAAAGTTGAGGATAATTTCGCATTCCCTCGAATTAACAACTGTGAATCGCGTTTTTGACAGTCGCGTCGCCCGAAATCCTTGCTAATGGGCCATCCAGTATAGCCCGACGTTACCCACATTTGCAAATGTAATTAAGATAATTACGTCGTTTCATTTTTGCGCATACATAATTTCACGGTGACACAGTTACGCGGAATCTTTTATGCATAACATCTAAAACCCGTATTGAAGATATAATAAATTATGCGTTGGAATGTTTTTATAATACGATATTGTAACCATTCATATTTGTACAACGAAAATAACGTAATTATTCTTTCTGTTTCAGGTAAGATCTCGAGGAAATAATAAGGTGGCTGGACGAGTGAGTAAAAGAATCGAGTTTAGTATAATCTGAGAGAAACGGGACTTGACACCGAGAAAAATATTTACTTTTTTTAAAGGCTCCGTGCCCGAACCATTGTTTTTATTTAAAAGGATTCCTCTTGCTAGAAAAGGAATTCGTTTCAGAAAAAAAGGATATTGTTTTAATTCGTTTCAGTGTAATTGAGACGAATTATAGATGTTTATCTGGAAGCATTTAGGTGGTTTGTCCTATCCTAACCTAACTTCGATTAGATTTTGATTAGAGTTCAAATTAGTTTCCGTTAATTACAAAAGTCTTCGAATTCAGATCAATTTCACACCAGTGTTTATTTAGAGGACTATTTAGAGGATGGACCAGAAATGCGAAGAAACATTTTTCGAAGAATACCAAGAGGAAAGTTCTCTTACATTTAAAACTATTCCTCTCATCATTGGACTGCTTCCAGAGTACTTAGAACCGTCTCTTCTCGAGCCAATCAACGAATTATCAGACTGAAATCAACGAAATGAACACGACGACTGTTTCACCTTAAGCTAAATATTTTTCTTCGAATTTCTGCAACGCAGCACACCCATTTACTGCAACATTACGCGACCTCCTCGACGGCAGGAGCTCGCAGCACGCGCTCCCTCGAAACAAAAGCCGTGTCATCGGGAAAAGGGGGAAGGAAAAGCTTTTTACGCAACGCAGCACGAATACAGCGACATCGGCCGTTCGAATGATAATCAAACGATGTTCGCGCTTACGCAACGCTCGTGATAAATCGAATTCCCACAAAGTTCAAACAAGCGCTGCGTTACAAAATGTATTGTTCGCGTGGCGCTGTCGTAACAATGTAATCTTTGTCGCGCGAGACACCAGGGCCTTTTTGTCGTCGGACATATCGAGCGCCAGGGACAGACGTGCGGAACAGGAAACGGCCTCATCACCGAAGGTTCAACGAACGCCTAGCCCGCGCATTAGAATATTGGCTCGGCGTATCTGCCGTTCCTCTCGCTCGCTCGCGCCGCGTTCCTCCTCCTACGACGACTTAATGCGAGTAAGCCACAATCGCGCGGTACCTACGTGTTGCACTTCCGTAGCGAACGACTCAGCGTCGCGTCGATTAGAACCGATAGAAGGACATTTTATAAGTCATCGCACTGGTCGTTCTTGGCATTGCGCGCCACGAATACGCTAATTAAAAAAAATCCATCCATTTTCATTAGAACCCCAGTTAAAAATGTTTTATCGGGGATACACAAACTTTTTTAGGTTATGAAACAGTAAACAATTGCAATTCAGTATTCCAGCTCGAGTGCCAATCCAGCAAGCAAAATGGTAAAGTCCCAATTTGGTTAATTTAACTACTTATTCGATCGTCCACGAAATCAACTGACCATGCACTTTACTGAACATTTTTCTCTTCGTTACTGAGGATTTTCCGCCTCCGTTGTCTGCGCTGTTTTGTCGGGCAGCGTCTCGTTAGAGTCAGCAAAATCAAATCTAGAATCTCCGGAGTTTCGAATTCGATCCAATCGCAATCAGATGAAAGTCGACTGTAAGATGGTCCTTAGAAGTCGATTTTAATGAAATCGAGGGTGTGGTAGATGTGGCGATCGTAGATGGTGAATATCGAGAGTTTTGAAATGGTATTTGGATAAGAGATTTATTGGGTTTTAGTGTTTCGCGGTGGGAGGGATTCGGAGTCTGATCGGGTGAAAGATTGTATTGGTTTGTTTGTTTTGGAAAGAGGAAAGTAGAGGAAAGAGTGTCTTCGCGATGTCTTTTGCGGAGATACTTGTTTTTTAAGTGGCAGTAAAACTTGCAGCTAAGTATCTGGATTCGAAACACGTGCAGACTTTTAATGGTCATTTACAACATTAAGATTTCTTTAGGAGATTGAGTTTAATAAAAATGAGTTAAAGACGATGAAATAACGTTAGCACTTTGTTGAAACGTGTTGCAGAAACAGGTGATATGTGGTAGAAAACTTGAAAAAGGAGTTTTAGGAAGAAACCTTATTCAGTCAGAAAAGATAGCGTCACGTAGCAGTAAAAAATTATAAATAATCTTGAAATCACAACATTAGAAATAACAAAATATACTTACAGAGATATTGAAAATTATGAATTTTCAGCAGCACATGAAACAATTTCAAAATCAATTCCGTAACTTTCATATCCAATGCTTAAAATAAAAATTTTAGATGACTCTCAAAATTACGAGCCTATAAAACATTTTCAACCCGAACTAACCTTTAAACTTCTTCCTTCCGCCTCTAAAATTCCTTCCTCCGTTTCATTCCAACATATCAAACTTTCGATAAACAGAATCGTTCGTTCAGTACACTCATACAATCACTCCATTAGAAATATTTATTCGAAGCCGGAAACGGCCGAACCCATTTACATGCATTCATGTAAACGACGCCGGATTGTCGCGCGCAATTTAAAAGACGGGCCACGGCGGGTTTAAAGCATATTTGTTCCGCAAGTCGAGTTTCGCGAATTCAAACAAGGAAGTTCAATCGGCCGAACGTTATGTTACGATGCTTTATATTGCCCGAGTAATGACATAATAACTTATACAATATATGAGGTTTCGAAAAAGGAACTGTCCGCCGTGCACTTGCACATTCAACGCCGACTCGCGATCCTCTATTTTCCGTTTGGCAAAAATCGCCAACGCGGAAACGGACAAGCGAAATTGGGCGCGCGAAAAAACGCCGCTCAATTAATTCGCGTTTCGTTTCGCTAATTTCGTCGATCCGTCGCGTTTAATTGCGCCATTGCGCAACTCATTAGGAAAAACGTGATTATGACAAATTCGTCGCTGTTTTTCACTTCGAAAGTCACGCAATTAATGGCCCGCATTTTGTAATTAGTGTCATCGCGTTGCCCGGTGACGTTTCGCAATTAACGCCGGCGCACTTTCTTCGTCGGTGGATGCGAAGTTCAAAGCGACGCGATCGCCGCTTTGACAATGCGTCCGGAAAGATGGGCGACCGTTGAACCGATCGGGTTTTCGGAACCGATCGGCGATTTGAAATTCCGCGTCACGTGGGAGCGTGCTTCGCAAATGCATGCCATAAATTAATTCGCGCTGGCGTTCGCCGCGACGTAACGCGTGTACTTTCTACGTTATAAGCGATACGTTCCATATATGTAACTGGAACAGTTCTTCGTGCGCGAAATTTGATTTATCACCGGTCCCCATTATTTCCTGTTTACATGCACGTACATACGCGAAAGTGGTAGAATCGGCGCCGAACGAAGATGGTGCTTTCCAATGTGTTCATTTGGCGGAAGACGCGCTACTTGTGCGATTTTCGACCTGTTGCTTTTCACACATTCTTCCGCCAACTTCCGCCAGTTTCGAAGCTTGGTTATACAGTTGACGGTATTAAAAAAATACAAGCAAATATAGCGAGTTAAAGACCGAACAATATAGTTTTAGCATACATACAATATCAAATTGGAGAAATTACAATTTATATTGTTGACTATACAAAAGATTGCTAAACATTTTACAAAATATGTTTTTTGGCACAAACAAATGGAACTGTGAGACATGAGTTCAAGACCAAAGAATATATAAGTTTTTTATTAGAATATCTTACAAATCGTGATGATTTTCTCTATCTTAATTCTCTACATCATGTGAATCTTCATTTTTACAGCCTATTTCATACCTAAACAATACCTGTGATATTTTTCTGACTCTCAATTGCTATCTCTTAATTCATCGAAACAACTGTTCGTAATTTGACTGACACCGAAGCAAAGGAGTTGTGCATTTAATTTAACGGTGAAGGTTTTAATTGATTGCAATCGGACTCGCCATTCAGCCGTCCGAAATCGGCTCTTCTTCCGAGAGATCGTGTAACACGCGGGTCAACGGTATTGCGCGATCAATTGGGATGTCCGATGCCAACTACCCGCTGATTTGCGTCCGATCGTCGACCGGACGACTGGTTCGCTTCACCGGATCGCCGTGATTCATGCTCACCACGCGCGCTGCACGTTCAGTTGCATAATTTATGCGCGCTCAAGCAGCACGATAAATGACGACGAGACAGCGGGCTACGAACGCATCCCGGGCGATTTCGCACTGCTACAATTATTACAACTTTTTGCCTCACTCGTGCCGTCGATATTAGGCGCACTTTTTCTGGTCCAAAAAGAAACGCGAAGACGACAGGCTATGGCGAGCAAACGTATTTAAAATGAAGATAATCTGACTAAATGTGAGGATGAAATATGGATTAAGATTCATGCCGGAACATTGATAAAGATTTGAGAAATACTGAAAAATCAAGCTGTACTGAGAAAATGGCATAATAAAATTTGAATTTGGTCCCCAGTTAAGTTTACTGATATAATTTTCTGACTCGCTGTAAACCGTCTACGAATCTATGTTTAAACAATCCTACAATAAAATTCCTCCACTCAAACTCTCCAAACAGATTAAATTGCTCGAAGTGTTCCACCGGCTATCAATATAGACCAGATCAGTCACTCGCCAGACAGTCTCCGATTACACACCGACCTAAGATCCCCGACAAATCTGCATGGCACAATTTCAGAAACGATCTAATTGAACGCCTATTTGTCCAAATACACCTCGGATCGAAATTTATCGCCAAACCGTCTCGCGCTTAACGAACCGTCCGATATTAGGGGCACTTACGCGGCGACTTATTACACACGAACGCGCCGTTGAACGCGCCGGTCGATAAATCTCGCGCAATCGTTGCTGACAAATTGGCGCAGCCGATAAAATTACGCGGCCGACGTGGCCGCGATACACATCGCGCGAGACCTCCAAAAGTTGGCGCGTTTCCGGGGAATAAATAACCCGGAGCGTTTCCCTATCAATTGACACGATCGATCGGTCCGATCGCGAACAGGAACGGGGAAACGCGGAAGAAATCGGCGCGCGCGATATCCGTGAGGCTTTAATAACGAGGAGGCGCACCCTCGAGAGCGGGAAACCGAAAGAGAATTCCTCTCGTGTCCCGGAAATATCGCTCGCCCGAATGAGCCGAGACAGCGCGTGCCCACGAAATTTCCATACGATTTTCGAGGCGCACGGATCAGGTCGTGCCGCGGATCATCTGCAATTTATGGATGCACCGCCGGACTGCGGCGAAAACGCGAGAAAGTACGGCTAATTCGCCGATCGACCGCTAATAACGGCGGATTTTGCGATTGCGGGACCAGCGAGAAAAATGAGAGTAGAAATTAAAATGATGTTCAAATTCTGCTACCAAGGAGTTAGGGTTTTTGTTAATATAAAAAGTACCCTAATGGAAAGACGATTCTGCAAGAAGTCTGCGAATTGCTCTGAAAAGATCTGAGTAATCTCTGAAGAATTCTGCAAAACTTTATGAAATTCTGTAAATCTCTTCAACACTCTGAAAAGAACTCTGAAAAAGTTCTGAAATGAGAACTTTCGCGAGTTTTGCAGATAAATCCTGGGGAAGTTGCTGAGTAAGTCTGCAAACGCATTTTCTCGTATTTCTCAGAATTTCGCAGATTTTAAAGCCTAGAAGACCAGTTTTTGTGGAAAGTTCGAAAAAATCTGATAATTACTTGGAGGCTGAAAATGAATTTTGCAGACTTTTACACACTTCTATTCTGCAAAATTCATTTTTAGACTTTCCCAGTAATTATCATTTTTTTCAACGCTTTAAAATCTGCGAAATACTGAGAAATTCTGCAAAATGCGTTTGTAGACTTTCTCAGTAATTGTCAAATTTTTGTTGACTGTTAACAAAACTATTCTTCTACAGCTTTTAAGTATGCGAAAGTCTGCAAAAATCTGCAAAATCCATTTGCAGACTCTCCCAGGATTTATCTGTAAATTCTGAAAAGTCCCAATTTCAACATTTGTTTAGAGTTATTTCGGAGTTTTGTAGAGATTTACAGAATTTTGTAGAGTTTTACAGAGATTTTCAGAGATTATCAGAGGTTTTTCAGATCTTTTTCAAAGGAATTCGCAGACTTTTGCATAATTTTTTTTCTGCCAGGGTATGAATAATCATTTCATCATAAATCGGCCGAAGTGAGATTCTGCGATTTTGGTAGAATACGACTGTCTAGCAAATAATAATTTTCAGTTCATAATTTTTTCAAAAACAAACACACTAACTCTTTGGCAGTAGGCTTGAATCATCACCTCCACGTTCTGGAACAGCAGGTCGAACGAGAGTTATGATAAATATAATTTTAGCCAATCTGTCCAGATGTTTTGTTTTATCTGATGATTTATTTATTTATGGTTATTACCTGACAATAACTACTTATGGGATATTTACTGTACCCGAGCAGTTGGTTCAAATTACCATCTAGTTCGTTATTCCTACAATTTAGGATACGTTACTATTACCATTCAGGAGCAGTAACTATTACCGTTCAGATCGTAATTATTATCACAGATTCAGAGTGCTTCAACTCTGAATCTGTCTCTGAATCATTTCAACTTTTTTCAGTGAAACCTGAATCATATAGTGCAATTTACTTCTTGAGCTGTGAAATATTTGCCTTGATTATATTTTACATCTTATCTAATATCTAATCACCATATCTAACATCGTATTGTTATAATGTTATGCATCAGCAAACACTGGCGATATTTTATTATTACTTTAATTGACATTTAAAATACAACAGACCCGTGAAACAATACGGAACACGTTCGACCAAGGAAACTCTTTCGTAACAGTAACTACCGGTGCTGTAAAAGTTTCTTTTGTCACTATCATATCGAGTTCAGTGCAAACGGAGAAAAGTCTCAAAATCGTTAAACGGTTTTGCCCCACGCTCGTTTTGCAACGAACTGTTAGCCATCTGGTTAATCCGCCGGGGATCACTTTTATCCATTATGTCACAAAGAAAGGAAAGTTCGAATTGGATCGGGCACGTCAATTAATGAGACGGCAACTTTTTTGCACCCGCACATTCTATGCTAAATTCACAGATGTTATCAGCGCAGATCGATTAAGTTGCGATAGGCTTTATAGCCTATTGTATAAATTATCGAGATAACTGAAACTCTATGTTGCTTTATTGTGTTACTCTATATACAATCAGGCGAATTAAAGTCATAGAAAGGCATAGGAACAATGTGCACCAAACTCTTGCTGCGTGCAGTCCTGTTTTCTCGAAATACACTGTACTCCTTTTCATTTCATCTCTTCGCGACTGATCAGGGAAATAATCATTTCGTTATTGATCTGCATTATTTTCCTACGACAATCAGGAGAAATAATTGGCTATATAAAAGTGCACTGAAAACGAAACTGGAAAGGTAAAACTCCAATGATAAACCTGGCGTTGATTATTTTCTCCATTTTAAAAGCAAACTTTAAATGTTGGATGTAATTAAACCGTAATTACAGCACAACTTCGGAGCAAAATAGATCCGGGTCGTTGCTTTAATTAACACATAAGAGGCGTCGCGGAAAAACATTCCAGACTCCGCTGAATGACACGCGAAATGTCGCAGGCGAGCGGAACACAATCGGATACGACGCGAATTCCACGCACGTCGATGAATTTCATTTGTGCACGCCACAGCGTCTCACGTAAATATCATGAGTCGCCGAGTTGATTAGCAGCGGAAAACCATTCCCTGTTGTTTTTGCAGCTCCGCTTCTCCAAGTCTTCCAGTGCGTCACCGCCGAATCGACCTTTATTTTCTATTGAATTGTATTTGGCGATAAGGACTATTTTTACATCGAATGACGTCTGCGAGCAACATTGGGATTTGATTGCAATTGATGTCTATTTTTTCGTTCAATGATTTTGTCGAATAATTTGCGAATTCGTCATGTATTGGTAGGTAATGTTTGGTTTTACTTTTGAGAAGTAATTTGAGAAAAAGTAGGATTCGCTGTTGCAATTCTACGTTTTAATTGCAATCATTTTTAATGTTATAGTCGCTCGAATGAAAACGATTTTGAAAATGAATCTACGAATATCGACAGACTTTCTTGAATAACGTGCAGTGTATTTCCTCTTAAAATATTTCTAGTTAACCTTCGATTTCAAGATAAAATGAATATATGATTATTTTTGTAGATATTTTTTAGATAGATTATATTTGTAGATAAATATAAACACATTTCTATTTTAAGGGCTATTTACAGTCCTATAAAAACACAAATATTCGTCGATTTTCATTATTTTGACGGATATTTTTTATATTAAAATGTGTACATTTTAACGTATGTATATAGCCAAGATGATACTATCGAAATATATTATCAAACCAATGCGTGAAAATAAATAAATTTCTACGAAAAATGCATATTTTCGAATTCAATTTCTCCACCTCGTGCAATAAATATAAAGCAATTTCAATTGACTCATATTCACATACACTTCAACGTTTTTTGTAGTGTATCTTTTTTGTGGTATACAAGGTGTGCAATTTCAGGTAGAGATATTTCGAGGTGAATGTTTACAAAAACGCTAAAAATCTTCGATTTCAATATTTGTTGGCACTATTGATTGCACGAGTTGGAAAAATTGAGTTGGAAAATATGATTTTTTCGTGAAAATTCGGTTGTTTTGACACAAAGGTTGGATAATGACATTTCGATAGTATCACCTTGGCAATATGCATACACTGTAAAAAAGTTTATAAATTTACAGTGCGCTTTAAAATATATGGCGTGGATTCTAACATCAAACGGCGTTTTGCAGATGTATTGCGGATAATTTTTTTTCAAATGTAAATGCGACGCATAATATATTTCGACATTTCGACAATTAATAAATTGTCGAAATGTCGAAATTGTGGAGTGCATTTGATTTTAGGTTAGACCGATCTATGTGACATTTGCAATACTTAAAAATAATACCTAAGGCAGTATACGTTAAAATGTGCACATTTTAAGATAAATAAGTAAATCCGTCAAAGTTATCAAAATCAGCCAATACTGAATGTCTTTTAATTTTATAAATAGCTTTTCAAGACATTTTAGTTATTCTTTCAATTGCAATATCCTTGTCTCAAAATTTGGATGATCATCTTCTTTAATTATATACAGAAATACGGGAACATTTTTGGCGTAAATTGGTTAGATTTTCGCACATCCTTCTATGGAATGTGCCATGTATATAACGCAAATATTTTCCTTGAAACGTCAGTTAAAAAGTGTATTCTTGCAACAAAAAGTTGTTCACTTATATTTAACAATGTATATTTTCTTCCAAGTGAGTACATTGAAATTGATTGCGCAAAATCTATACCTGCAGTTGTACTATCCCTTTTATCTTTTTTGGCCGAATGAACCCACTCTCACTGCAAAACCAACTCGACATTGAATCAACATTACATCCACACCCATTCAGCATTCCAAATAACAATATCCCGAAATTCACTTGTCCGCACAATACCGAATCAATAACTCCTCCTTTCGCGTCTATTGATGAAACGTCCAATTCATCTCGGTACTCCCTCAGGCTCGCCTCGAGAAACCCAACTAAATCAGCCGCAAATTACTGACAATTTTACTACTCGTCGCAAAAACGGCCAATAAACCGCCTGTTTCGCATTAACAAACCCGATTCCCGTGAAAGTCGCGCGCGACGGAAAAGCCCGGCGAAAAATGCGCGTCGCTCTTAGCGCCGCAATATTCTACGGAACGAATGCCCACGAGAAATTGATACTCGCTTCTCTTCGGCCGTTAGAAATTTATGTTCATCTCGCGCGGCGCGTTCGTCATTCGCCACCTACGAATGCGCGACGTAACGAGATACCGCGCGGCCTACTTCGCATCACTTTGTTCGTTTAATTTCTCATAAACGTCGCCGCGATCGCCCGATGAAATCACGCGTGCGCGCAATCAATTAACGCGCCACCGATGACGACTGACAGCGCGTGATTATGCTAATGCGCCGCCGCAATTCGTGGCTTATGTCATTCCAAGGCGGACCGTGAGATCGTGCGATTTTCGACGGCAACTCGTGCAGCAATTTATGCTAATTTCCGGCCCAGCTGGATTAACGCGAGATTCGCGGACAAGCCGATTTCTGATCTTCGGATTCCCGTTTTACGTTTCAGTCTGGGTGATAATCGTTTTGGGGATTAAATTTGGTTGTTTTGCAGTATTGCGTAAGCATGTGTCAATGAGTCTGATGTCAGAATTTCGAAAATGAATCATTTATGTCGTTTCCGCAATCTTATGCAAAGTTGAATCAGTAAAAATGAGACTTTTCAGTGAAAAATCTCATTTTTATAATATTTGTTTTCTCTTAGGACCGATTTTTTCACAATTTTGAGGTTAAGAAATATAGTGCAAAATGCACCTTCACATTTTGTATCAATAGTTTGAAACTGTTCTTCAACCGTTTCGAACGTCAAAGACTGATCTATTTTTCCCAATGTCTCTAACATTATGTAAAGTTATGTGAGTGTGGATAATACTGTCAGTCAAGTAGTTCAAGCACGTAACAGTTTTAAATGAATAAGTGTAATTAAACGTGAGCAGCGTTTGGCACTGAAGTATTAAAAAAGCGAAAGATGTTGAACTTGAATGCGTTTCTGTCTGATCTGCGAGGTCAACGTCATCGAGTGCTGCTAATTTGAATCGCAGAATACATCTGCCTGTGCAAGTGTACGGCGGCTGAATGACTTTCCTATCTGCGCCGATATATAAAAGAGTTTGCCATCGAGACAGCCCACGGATCCAATTGAGACATCATTCACGAATTCACTTATACGTGGCCCTAATTGCCGGGCATTGTGCTCAGCCGGAATTCTAGTCTAATTTGTCAATCCCAGAGGAAAGCGGACCATTAGTCGAATCTTGAACGATCGGCTCCGGGTTTCGTAATTTCTTCACGAAAGTATCACTCTGTATTATGATATGCCTCATTGTGAGGGAAACTGTTACATATCGAGAGGTAGTCGCATTTAGAACTGAATTTAAGGTGAACCGGAGATCCAAATAGAGTAAATCACCATTTAGTTTATTTGATTACAATGAAGGTTTAGGTCACAAAAAAGGCCGAAAAAGTTTCAGACTCTATTTGTATGTAAATGTATGTTAGTTAAAAGTGTCATACATTTGAATGAATTACACGTGGTAGTTTGGCCAGTGACTTTAGTGGAAAAGAAAATAGGAAATAATAATATGTTAATGATATATTGTTGACAATAGCGATGGTCATCGTTTGATTGAGCTTAAAGTAATTTTTTGGCAAGACTCCTTATTAAAATTTCATCAAAAATAAAAAAAAAATATTTTTTGTTGCCAACAATATAAATCATTTTTACTAAAAAAATATCCCAAAATATCAAACGACACGCATTTCCCCTCAAACAGAAAAATTTAAGCACGTTGTCAAATTCACGGTAAAATCGAAAATTGAGCATATCGCGAAACTCGTAAAATAGTCGCGGTCGCGCCATAATCGTAGATCTCCTTGTATCGACATCGCCGGCTGATTAACGCGCGCAATTGTATAATTTAATGAACCGTGAATACGCGTGTAATCGCGGAATTGTCTCGCGCACGCGTGCCCCGCCGTTAATCCGCAGCTCGCCTCGTGTGCGCCGCTCAATAATTTTAATTCGCGCCGATTACATATAACTCATTAACGAAGCACACGTTTGCGCAAGACTTTCTCTTTCGGTGTAACGGTCCGCGACTGGACGCGACGCGAGAAATCGTGCCACACCGGGATTTACTTTATCCCTTTAACGCGGCCTTATCGCGAACATTTATTACACGCGTAAATGCAATATCAATCGGCCGGCCGTTTCGCCGCGCCGAAATCGTGCAAACAAATTAATTCGCCGATTACTGATACGCGATAACGCCGCACACTTTTTAACCGACCCAGATAAAAATCAACATATATGGCACATATATGTCCACATATGTCGAATATATGGTGCATATATCTTTATATATGTGACTCATATGTCGCATATATGCAGATAAAATATATATGTGATATGTGCAGATAAAACAAATATGGTAACATATATGTGACATATGTGACATACCATATATGTGACGTATCTATATATGCCTACCATACATGTGATATATCTACATGTATGGCCCACATATAATTTTTATCAGGGTTTTTTTCGAAACGGTTTATCTCGCCAAAAAAACAATATCGATTTTGTATTTCCGGTTCAACGACGTGTTTAGGCGAAAGTTTTGGCACTTTTAGCAATGGTGACATTTGAATTACGAACGCAGTTTCATTGAATATGCGTATGTGAGGTTTAGTCGCTAATGAACGGGATATTTTCAATGTGTCCCACGGCTACGAGTGGAACTGAATCGATTTTACGACGCATTTCATTAGACGCGACTGACAAATGCGACTGCATGAAGTGCTTTCCATGTGCGGATGCGTGTATCGTGGTTTTCACGAGACGACGTTTTCACGGAGCGACATTTTTTCGGAGTTCATGGATTGTCATTAGTGGGACAGGAACGCTGTAAAAAGACGTGTTAATTAACTGTGGCAAGGTTTTTGCGGGAAAGTAACGTTATTTCGTTGAGTCACAGCGGAAATTGTTGTTGGTAAATTGTAATAGATTTTAGTGGCGTTGATAAAATGATGAAAGGAAACTTTTTATTTTTGGGGCACATTTTCGATGAAATTATGAGAGAGATATGATATCGAGTTACTAATTAAGTACATCCAGGATTGTGTTTATTAAATTATCATAGTTTTAGTAATGATGACTTACGCCGCGCTTTTGTGGTACTTAGTGTAGAGTGTGGTAATGATATTTATGATGAAGAGTATTGCAGGTGCGACATAATGTTGCCGTACTTTATGATAAATACCCCATTGCCACAACGTCTATGTCATCATTAGGAAAAGTACGATAATTTCGATATTAAAATTGTTCTGTGTAATGCATAGAATTTCTTCTCCGCGACTCTAAAATGTCTGTTTCAACTTAAGTACGCGTCGACTATAAAGTAAAGTGTAATGTTTACTGTAGTGAACGCACGTTATAATAATTATAATGGACTTTAAGATTAATTAAAATAGACAAATTGCTGACATTATCATTATTGTCACTGTATTTTCTAACATTTGAGCTGAGTTTTTAATTACGCACCCCTTTTTTACAAAGATTCGCTTGTAATGTTTTTATTCGCACAGTTATTTATTCGCGTGTAAATATTGTTTCAATCGTTTTCTTTATAGCATAACCGTGTTTCGAATTTGTTTTGCAATTTATTCAGATCAAGGCAACTGAAATTTTATCGACAACGGGTAATAAAATGTTACTCTAAATGCCAAAAGAAAATTGATTTTCCAAAAAAAAGTTTGACACTTACAATGTAAGCCGAAATCGGCGTGTGTAAATCAGCGCAGGTTATTCGCCGAATAAAGCGCACACTCCTAAATCTATTCTGACAGAAAAGAAATACGCATTCTCGCAGACCGCGAAATCATCGAGCGCTCGTAAATAATGGGTCTCCTTAATTTTTTATCCCTTTAGCCCTTTTTTAGACTTTTTTCCCGGCCGATTCAAAACAGCCCGAGACCTTTTGTCCCCGTGTCAGAATTCTAAAAAAAATGATTTACGCGCAACGACCAAGGCCGCTTTCGAACTTTTTCCGAAACAAAATGTGAGATTTGTATCTGGCAATAATAACTTAGGACCTTATTGCATAATCATAAAAGTAATATATAATTCTTTCACTCTATTTTCTGGATTTTTTGCGATATAAAATTTTAATGAAAAACAATCGTAAAAGTGCTCGATGAAAAACCGACAAAGTATTTTTTATTTCAATAAAAATTTAATGTCGAGAATGCTTTCTTTCGTATTTTTCTGATTTAAGGAGGGGTTATATAATCAAAGTGGAAATATTGTATCATTTATTACACAGCTGCAATTTTTGGAGACGTACAATAAAACTATTTACAAAATTCTAGCAGATAAATAAATAACATACAAAACTGGCAGAGAATCATTTCGAATGAGGATACATAAGAAGACAAGTTTTTAATTCGTGAATTAGTTACATGATAATACATATGTATCTAAGTATTGCCTATATAAGTACACGCAAGTACACGAAGAAAAGGGCAATAACATTTGAATATAATTAATGTTTTCGAAATAGGCGAAATCTGGGATTAAAGTTTAACCAAACTGTATATTTGTTTGAATATAAAATTTGCTTGTAATTGATTTTCATTTTTAAATGACAGATCATT
The DNA here is from genome assembly GCA_022817645.1 of Ceratoteleas bidentatus. Taxonomy (NCBI): domain Eukaryota; kingdom Metazoa; phylum Arthropoda; class Insecta; order Hymenoptera; family Scelionidae; genus Ceratoteleas; species Ceratoteleas bidentatus. The sequence continues at coordinate 43,877 of JABFPB010000057.1, forward strand.
TTTAATAAACTAAATTGTAAATTTGGTTTAACCAAAATAACGACCATTTCTCAAAAATGATCGTATTATTCATTTGAAACATGAAAAATGTTAATACAAACTTAAGAAAATCCTCGGAAGAATTTCAATTACGCAACGACTTAGACGTATATTTCATTTTTAAATAAAAATCTTGTTTCCAACAGAGTATGTCTGCAATGATACTTAATGTTACTTAATGATACTTAATGTTAAACCATTCGTTTTCAGTGTAAGGCACGTTGGAAACTTCCTTCGTAATAATGTTTGAAAATTAATTCATCTATTCCTAAACGGATTCTTCCGACTCTTCGGAACTATTGTTATCAAGAATACACAGAAGAACAGCTTCTGCTACTGGATATTCTGACACGATTCTACTGTCCGGTTTCGCTGAAAAATACATAATTTAAAAATCGTCATTCAAACATAAGTCAACAAATTAAAAATCTGATTAAAATAAGGAGAAATCTCACCATTCAACGCGCAATCTTTCAGTTCCTGTAAAACTGCAATATACTCGCAAATATCATTTTTGGTTTCGCAATCCTGTTTTACACCCTCAATGTAGATATCAATTTTTTTGGTATAAAGTTTGTTATCCGGCATAAGCTAAATATGTGAAAAAACGTTAATTTATAACGATTAATATTGCCCATAAAACATTCTGAAAAACTGTAACCGAAATCTAATGAGTTATTCTTACAATGTCTAATCTCCGCAGAATGCAGTCGAAAACGCGAGCGATATGTCCAGTCACTTCAGCACTTGTGGATGCATTCTCCACTACATCTGTTTCCATAAAAAACCAATGAAATCATTAACAATTATCCAAGACATGTCAACATGTGACGAAATATCGTTCTAATTTACCTTCGTCGTAAAAATCCTGCATACACTGCTTCGTAGCCGCTTCCTCTTCCTCCTCAAAAAGAGTGCCATGTGCGCCCTGGTGGAGAAAAAAAGAAACTCAAACTCTCGAAACAATGGAAAAAAGTATCACACCACTGAACCAATCTCTTTTCGTTTCATTAATTAACCGTTTCGCACTTTATTTTGAACTGATTGTCGAACTCTTTTTCGACATCTGCACCAACCTAACGAGCAATTTATTCGTTACTTTTTTATTTATTATTACTTACAATTGCTAACGAGGTAAAAGTAACGAAAACAAGGAGTTTCATTGTCAGACCCTTGATACAATGTCAGAATGACATGACGACAGAATGTCAAGCCTTTATACGAAAGCAAGATTCGCGAAAATATGAATTAATTACGTCATAAACGAAAAGTACATAACATTCGACGATTTCACGGAATTCACAATTTGGCATTAGCTTGCTAAATAATTGGTAACTGTTCCACATAAGTGGAAAACGTTGCGAACACGAGCGTTTCGACATTACATAATAGTATTGTATTTCCTGAAGCGGTACCTGTTCAGCCTCTCTGCGACAATAACTCGGTTTATTTAGGTTTTCGTTCGTTGTTCAAATTTAGATCCGGTGGCGAGGACAAGTAGCTTTTCTTAATTAAACGTAAATATGATCCAACGCTCTCAAAGGCGGAATCGACAAAATAGCTTTTGTGTATTTCGAATGGAATTTACTCGAGCTTCACGAGAAAAAAGTTTCCACGACGATTTTCACAGATCACTGATCGTCTTAATTAGATATCCGCATTGCAGAAACCATGGAAAACGCGATTAATCGGTTTATGTAATTTCGGTGCGTAATTAAAGAGGGAAGTACATAAATAATGGTACATTATGCAACGATTGAGGAAAAAGATTGTCAATGAGTGTGAGTTTCGCAGTCTTGAGGTCAGCAGTCTTTTTTCTTACACGCGCATAGAATATTTTTCTTCTGAATTAACGTTTGAGAAGTCCGGCAATTACAGTTTGCACTCTCTTTTTAATAGAATAATAACCACTTAACGTTCAAGCGTTTTGCCGCATAAATAGCGCGTTTTAATAACTCGCTATTGGCCACTGACATTTGTTTTCTACCACTGCATAATGGTGAAACTGGATAATATGAATTTATGAAAGAAATATTCTTCAGTCCGCCGTATCCTTAACTTTATTTTACGTTTCCGCAGTTTATCTTTAATGTTGCCCATTTTTATACCCACTTTATGCAGTAAGAGAAATGATAATTTAGCAGTAAAACGAAATTTTAAAAGTGGTTCTTCGACGGGAGAAGTAATAAAGAAGATGCAAAGTTTTACTGTAGATCACGATTAAATTTCAGCGAATCGACGATAAAGTGAGGAATGAATGAGGTATAGATTTTATTGCACAAATAAAAGGGAGGGTTATTCAGCACGGAAGTCAATAAATTCGAATAACGGGATGTGTGTTTAGAAAAGGTCATTAGAACTAAACCGAAATATTGTCAAATTCACACAGTTCTTCCAAAACAGGATCATCTTCTCTCGTTTCATCTCTCCATCTCTTTTTCTCTCCGCCGTCTCTCTCTGATCAGCTGAAAAATTGTAGTAGATCACATGAATTCGCCGAACACCAAAGCGGCCCCTTTATTCCCGTCGTTTAATGTACAGCACGCACTAACGTGCCTGGTCGTCTTTTTCTTGTTTTGCGCCATATAAAATTCGTAACATGACTTTTTCTTTCCTCCTACGGCGGCGCAAGCACTTGCCACCAATGATTCCTGAATTCGTAACGTGCACTCTGAATTCGATCTACAACCCACGATGCGCAATAATACGCACAGTCACGATCCAACCTGACAGGAAAAGTGGCGGTAATCATTCTTAATCTTCTACCACATTTTGCTGATAACAAAAATTGCTCCATAGCCTTGCGAGAGAATAAGAAAAAACCCATCTAAAAGGTCAAAATAAGAAACAAATTATTTGGAAGTTAGCCAATCTGTACAACTTTCAAAAAATTGATACCTCTGAAGATAGTCCATTGTTCCTTTAATCTGATTAATCTAACCTACATGAGACCCCATATGTTAGGAAGTTACTTTCACTGATACCTAGATTTTTACTGAAAAATGAACCCGGATCAATTCAGACCCATTTCATCAGAGTCCTCAGTATAATTTCAAAACTGGTCTAGTCACATTTGCAGGCACTTATGCCAATTTTCTCTACAGCCTAGATGGCTCGAGACTTAATTATCAGGACTCATCTTCGCTAGTCTCTGTCTCGGGAATAGAGGTCGTCCAACAACAATGATAGGTTGCTCGTTGGGGCACCATTATGTGGCGTTTTCTTTTTCTTTTTTTAGTCCGCCGAAAACAATGCTATTGCGCTATTATGGCGGTTCTAATGCGCCGAGGTCCTGTGCCGACTGGCGCACCCTCTGGAGGTCGAAAGACGCAGGGGTCAGGTCGATGGGGATGCCCACACACCCAGACTGGACAACTAAGCAACGGAGACTTTCTCTATCGCTGCGAAGAAAGCCGATCTTGAATGAGAGGATACGTGCATTGAACGCAAACAGTATTTTCTTAGCGTCGTTCCTAGAAAGAGCATGCCCTTAGTAAAGTGCAACAAGAGCTCAGCATAGTCGGGAGGATTATTGGCTGGTAGACGATATACGGTATAGGAAAACTGATGTTGATCCATCTGGTTTGCAGAGAAAATGTGATGGGATATATGAGGGTTGCCTCTTTGGGGTAAATGAGTTACGTGACTGAGAAAAATTGTTTGGTTGAGTGGGAAACAATGTAATGAAAGTAATGGAAAAAATTAGGGAAATCTTTCGAATATTTAGTTATGGGATAGAGGGAGAAGGAATATTTTTTTGAAGGATATTGTATCCGTAATAAAAGAGTGTAAGGATGTATTATGGAATAAGTTTTCCTAGGAAATTTGGAGAATAATATGTAAATGGTAACAGACTGCATATAGAGAAAACAGAGCAGTTTGAAAATGTATACACACGTAATAACGTAGAGTAGAAATTTCATAAAGGTCGTGTAAGTATTTGAATAGCTAATGAGGCAGAGGGATAGAATGTTATTCGTTTTTATGTTATGCAAACATAGACAAATGAAGATACTTACATAGTCCACATTTCCTTGTCCACATTTTACAAATTTAATTTTTATTGAATATAAAATGTTCTTTCGTGTGCTCATTTTCAGTGGTCGTGTCTACAAACTTCGAATGTGAAAATGCACAAATTGCACAGCAAGAAAATATGTGCAAAAAACATAGAATCCATTTTCATGAAACATACAACAAACAAACAGAGTGAAGTTTTAATGTAATTTGAGACGAGTTGGGGCAAAAACATGTTTGACGAAACTTGACTAAATTTAGATAGAAGTTATAGTTCTTTTTTCAAACTACATAATTCAATATTTCCATTATCAAACATTGTCGATCCGATTTAAGTACCTATTCTTATCTACCTGCAAAAAATAAAGTATATCATCAAGAGTTCTCATCACGCCAATGTTCAGTTATCTTATGAAAGGTCTTTATTAGACGTTTTATTAGGTCATTAGAGGGTGAAACTGTTAATAGATTAAAAAGAAAGGAGAAGAGAAAGAATCACAGAAGACAGACTCATATATAAATAAAAAATTGATGTGGGATAATTTCCAAAAACATATATAAAGTTGAAATCAATTATTTAAAAAATGTCCAAATTACTTTAATCAATGTTAGTTGTTATTACTTTTCTCAGATAATTATTATATTTATAACTGCATATCGATTGAGTTGAACATACTTTACTAACGTGAATGTTGAAAGTGATGACAAATAAAAAAATTAAATCAATAAATTTAGACATTTTTATTTAATAATTAATTTAAATATCAATATTATACCTTTTAAATATCAATTTAAATATCAATAGTGTACATATCAATAGTATATGATATTTTTTAAATATCAATATTATAATTTTATTTTATTACTTTATTTAATATCAATGTTTTTTATACATCGTCCTTAAATTAACAAACATAACCTCGAAAATATAAAAAAATAAAATAAAGGTGTACAATTAAAAAACTGCCAATCTTGCACAAAAGCCCCCTTAAACTCGGTATCCCGACGCGTGAATTGTATAATTGTAACACGGGATGTGAGCTTCGTTCGCCAATGAGCCTGCGCGGTAGATACGCTGGCTTGCAGATAACACGTTCCCGCTTGAAAAGCGCGATTTGTTCGCGCGCGATGCGCCGCGCTGATAATGTTCAGGGAGCATATCGCGACGGAAGTTGGTACACGTACGAGCAATGAGGTGACGAGATCCTGAATCGCGTCTCTAACGACGCCAGGGAGGGCGTTAACGAGGGCACTTACATCGAACGTTTATCCCACCGGTCTGTTTCCCTTATCCAACTGGCATCTTATTTTTACATAAATCTGTCCGCCGCGACTCGATCTCGCACTCGCAAACAAACTCCTAATTCAACTCGATGGCCATTTTTCTGCACGCCGCAGTCGATCGTTCAATCGGAACCATAATTGGCTGCTATAATTAATGTGACGGATGTCGGGTCGACAGTTTTTATTGGGCGCTCATATTTATGGCGTTACAGTGGCCAATCGCTGCGTTACAGGACGGTTTGTAATATCCGGATGGTGGGAAAAATTGCACGTGATTTTCACGTTTTATTGAGCCGTTTCTTCTGGTCGACTTCATAAAATATGTCTGCTTTCCGTTGGAATAAATGGTATTGTTTGTGGTTGGTTAATATTGAATATCAAGCCGATAGTGGAAATGTAACAAATGGCTTGACATTTGTATTTTTTGCGATTCCCTTTAGCTTTCGATAAAACGGTTGAACCAATTCATTCGTAATGAGCTGTCGCATTTTACGTGTTGGTAAATAAAGTGGAATGGTTTAATGGTTTGATTCTTTCATTTACAGCGGATTGTAGACTGAAAACGTCGCGTCGATTTTTGTATTTTGTGTACGATTTGGGTACTCAGTTTATTTCATTTATCGAAAGACTGCATTTGGTACCTATAGACATCGTCGTAATTACGCGTTGTTTTTCATGTATGTACACGACACGCAAATTAACAATTTCCGGACAAATATGCGAACACTCAACTCTGACGTTTGTTTGCCGATTTTCACGCCTCAAAACTAGGCTCATTTGTGCGAAACAAGCCGTCACTGTGTTACACCATTCGCTATACAGTGACTGCGCGAAAATGCTGCGGCGCGAGAGTTCAATTATCAATCGCACTCTGCAAACGAGTTTTTAGTTTAATTTGTATTCATTAACTTCAGCGAAAGACACGACTTCATGAATGCCACTTTGTACGCAAAACAATACGGAAAATATTAAATTACTTCAAAATGTAATATCACAAATCATGCTCCATTTCCCGGGATAGTGTGAAGTCGCGTCCAAAATAATTTATTCGAAGACAAATTTCTTAGAGAATATCCTGTGTTAAGGGAGATTAATTATGCGACGATAAATTTGTCGACGGGCAAACACAATGTGGAATTCTGCTTCAACGATAATGAGTAAATATGTTTGCAACCGTCTGAAGAGTCAATAAATATAATTCTGCGCGTAGACTTGCGCGGAAAAAAAAATTTGAACAAGAAAACGTCAAATGGCTGAAACAAATGAACGTTTACTTGAGTTAGGTAAAAATTTGACTGAATCAGGTAAACTGTGGACTTAAACTAGGTTATTTCGTTTACTTGTCTTCATTTCAGGTAAATATTTACTTGAATTAGGTAAACTTTTTTTTCCGTGTGAAAAAATAATTTGCTTGTTTCATTAAATCTTATTTCCCATTAGATGAGAGTGTTACCAACTGACAGTTTGCAGATTTAACTATTCAGGTGATCGGTTTTCCTGAAAGAAATTAATCAAGTAATTCAATACTTTACAAAATTTTCTAAACTTACTTTTTCGGTTATGAAAAATTGCATAACCTGTTTCTAGTTGAAAACAGAAAAAATGAAGTCTAATTTAATACACTTAATGCATTTATTAACTGATCAGTGGCAGTCACCTCGTGATTACTGAATCCAGTAGTAAATTTAACTTATTTTAAGTCAGTAAGTTTTATCTTTACTTAATTATCATATATTCAGTATATTCAATTAATTTTTAAAATTGTCCTATGTAATTTTCGATATTCCCTCAAATTTGGTCAGCGTGGTCAATTAACTTAATCATCACTATTTTGACATCAATAACTATCACCAATGACGATATTAACATAGCTGACACGATCATTGTATTCTCACTCTCACGAATTCTTCCCGGACCTGGTCGTCTGGAATTCGATTGTCATCCGAGGCTCTTAATTAATCACCCGCGCGCCCAGACGAGTTTAATCAGCCTTCGTAATCGCCACTCGATCGCTATTACTATTTGATGGTAATATTAAACAAACTAGAAAACGCTTCGCCGCTATTAGCTCGTGAACAGCGGGGCGCTTCGAAAGCGTGGCTCCGTGCTGCGCCGGCAAACTGCCACTAAACCGCAATGTCGTCCGCGATTCGGCCGAAATTTCGTGTAATTTTTCGCCCCATCTCCCACCATCATTTCATTCAATGTAAATAGATTCGCAGAATTCGTCGCGACTCTTCCGCAATTTTTCCCCGAAACATTTCTCGCGGCATTTTTGCAGCAGAAATTTACGGCCTCTTTTGCTCGCGATTTTGGCCGCCAAAGCGCGCCGATTTTCGTGTTGTTCTTAGACCGCAATAACTGTCGTTGAAAAAAGGTACCAATTGAACGGCGAGAGCGTAATTACTCGTTTGGGCAAATATTTTATTACCGCAAAAAGATCGTAAATTATGTGCGCCACACCCTCGTTCGGTAATGGTTTTCGTCACCAGCAATAACGTATTCCGAAGACCCCAAATGATACGTTTCGCTGTACGTTTAGCTCTCCAGTCAACTTGCGCCGAGGTGTGGCGACCGCAGACACGGCCAAGTTCCGCTTGCGTCAACTTCGCCTCGACCAATTTGCGTTTACATTTTATAACGCTCGTTTTGACGGTAAAACTTCTATTCCGGTGAACGAAACGCGGTGTTTTACTGCACAATTCCTCGTTACATGGCTGAACCAATGTTACATGACATTTATTCACATAATTACCTGGATAAAATTTTTTTTGTATTCAGAACACTGTACTGTGTCGAGAAAAACACTATCGAGGATTTTACTGTCATTTGAAATTATTTCTATCAGGAAGACATTTATGATAAGTGATTGTGGAATCGTTAAAATGACAAAATCAAGAGTTTAACTGTAAAACGAAAGTGTGCATTAATACAAATGCACTGCGAAAAATATCTTATCAACAATTCTTAGGATTCCTGTAAATTTTACCATATCGTACAGTAAACGTCACATATCGTATCCAATTTAGGCAAAATTGTTATATCTTCCTAGGAGATGTATTCGACATAATAAACTTGCATAAAACATGAACATTTATTTATTTTTTTTAATACTATTTTTCTCCAAGTAAGATATGATTACCTCTCGATTGCCGAGTGATAGTTTAAGACTTATTGGCATATTTTCTTAATGTATCGTGGCAAAAACAAGCTGGTACAGTATCGTCTGCAAAGAAGTAATTAAATCGAATGAGGTCGAAAGATCTGTATGAGATCAATAAACTTTTCGCATCCCGACGCACGAAATTCGCAATAAGCGACGTCGTCAAAGCAACTTCGACCTTTCTCTTGATCCATTGTTTATAACGCGCGGAAAAAAACGTGCACCCTGCCTAAAAAAGCCTGGCACCGAAGCGATATTATGGATAGCCACAGTTCAAGGATACTTGTCTTATTTATAAGGATATTCTGTCTCATTATAAATCGCCCACACGACGAATCCGTCGCGCCTAACGATCTCCCTTTTGCCACGAAAACCGCTCTTTCGTTTCCTTCAATCTACCTACCAGACCGCAATACTTTATTTAATGAATGGAAAACAATCCGACGCTTCATTATAATTCCATGTTATTATTGTCGCGATACGCGTTTCCCGTGTTGTTCGTCGGCTCGCGCGGCCATTTTTCCTTAATTACGCGGTGATTAATGTTAAGCGATATCGCGAGTGAAACTTTTCGGCCCCACGTTGAGCGCCGGGTTTCCAATCCACGCTTTCATGTCTCGCACTCGAGTTCACGTGTTTTCATTTTCATGTTTTCTACTTCTTTTATCATTTTTTCCCCATCTTATGGCCATTTTCCTTACACAAGAGATAAATTTCTATTCGGAAATGATGCTTTCCCGAATTCCCCGCGTCGACGTGCAGAGTTTAATTCGTGCAAGTCGAAACGTTTGCACTTATGTAAAAGTGAAATGAAAGTGGACAAATCCATTTTAATCCTCTTGCAGGAATGAAGCGTTTGACGAGTTTGACGAGTGGGCAAAAACGGGGGAATGGAAGAGTTTTCAGGATGCGTAAAATTTGCGTCGGGCAATTGAATTTATGGATGGAGTTGTGGTTTCTTTATTGACGCCAAGGCGGTGCATTGCCGTCTTGAAAAGTGAATCGCCCTGCATGAAACCTACATGGCCCATTAAAGTTACAATGGGCATCGTCCGATTTCACAATAACCCACTCTGGAAACTAAATTACGCAACTAAGCGCTTGTAAGTATGGTAGTAAAATAGTTGAGTCGTAAAGCATTTTCGTCATAAATACTTATCGGTTAACATAACTCGCGCGGAACATTTAGCAAACTTCAGTCACGAAATTTCCTTTTATTCTTCTCCCTTTCGATATCAATCGGTCAATTTATTGAGACGTTCTACAATTCACACCTTATCATTTGTATACCCCTACTTTAATCACTGACACATTAGTAAGTAATAACTCATTCAATAGAAAGTGTAAACTAATGTTTATTCGGAAGCGGCTTTGAGAAAATCCACCTTAGAACCGTCACAAATTAATTTGAAGATTTTTAAGTAATATTACCTAAAGACATTCTTATTATTGTGCATACATTTTTTGACCCATTTTTTAATCTGAAAATGCACATTTGTGCAATCGGGATATGAGACTTTTTTTCTTTTACATTTACATTTTTTTACTTGGCCAGAGACACTACCGTGTCTCTTAATCTGAAGATAGGTTTCGACGTTTTTCTGTAGGTTACCCCTTTCTAAGATTAGATTAAACCTTTAAAAAAATACATTTTCGTCGCGGATTGACGAAAAGTGGCTTGAATTCTCCCTGTATCTGAAAGATAGTGGAATTCGTTCCTAAGTTTATTTTTTCAAATTTCAGTAATTTTCAATGGCTTCGCTTTTTCGATTTTCATCTCAAATTCCCCCACCTAACATTAATTTTATCATCCTTAAACATCAATTTCCCTACCCCGCTCTCGGTAAATACGACCCCAAACTCCCGCTCGCGATTGTTATGGTATCCTGAAATCCGCGCGTGTTTTTGCTCGCGGCCGGCTAGACATCGCGATTTGTGCCACCGTATACTGGGTCACGGCAGTCGCCCCGCAAGCAAACGTTCATGTAAAAAGGCGCGCTCGCGCGCTTACGTAAACCGGCGTTTGATTTACTTTGGCGAATCCGCGGCAGATAAATCCGCGTCTTCCGCGGCGGATCGTGGCGTCCTCACGTAACGATCCGCCGCGACGATTTTCGCCGCGGCCTTTGTCGCGACGGCGAAACCGCCGTTTCTCCGCCGAGAACAGCGGCAAAAATGTCCGCGCGAGAGCGGCGCTTCAATTGCGCGAACACAAATCCGACCGCTTGCGAAATCAATGCGCACTCGCAACAACGTAAAAGGCAGCGCACCTACGCCATTGTTATTGCCGCGCGAGCCAACTTACGACTGCGTCCGCGCGATGGCGTGTTTCGCGAAAACTATCCCGATCATTTGGATCGATTTCGCGCACTTTTTGACCGCAGAGAAAGCTTATTTTGCGGACAATGTTAGGAGAGATCAAGCTTAAATTTTTTCCACTGCATTCCATTAATTGTGTAAAATAGAAAATTTTGGAACATTAGGTTGTTTATTAGACAAATATCGATAAATTTAGAATAATTTTCTACTAGACATTAAGGAGACGTCCCACTGAAATATGGGAAAAATCGATAAAAAAATGAAAAATTGTTCATAATTTTTTTTGATAAATATAAAAAATCTGTCCTTACAATTTGTTCTCCTAGTAATTCCGAACATTTTTCAAAAAATTAGAGCAAAATCCATTGAGATTTGCCGTACCCAGCTCGTGTCAAACATTCCCTATTTCTCTTAAGAAATAGGCTATGTTATTTTTAGTTTAGTTAAAATGCTATACTCTGTAAAAAAAGTTTAGTCAAATTACGTTACATGTAGCGAAATCTGGTTGCCACAACTTGTAATGTAATTATACAATCGAAGTGTAATACAAGTGATGGAGTATATCGAACGAATTACACCAAACGCGGAAATCTACACTGCAAATTTAATACTTCAATCCTAAAAATTGAACGTTTTCATATCATTTTAAATTGGGAGTGTAATTTTACACTCGGATTGTAAACTTACATCACAGTTCACGGAATAATGCTTTTGGAGTGTACGTTTACGTTGTATGTAACGAAATCCAACGTTTAATTTTACATTCTTTTTTTACAGTGTACTTTTAATTTCGGTCCTTGAGAGATTGCGTTCAAACAATTATACAGTATCAATTACGCAGTAAACAATACGTTCAGTGGAACCTTAGTTTTCAGTGTTATTATATGTTGTTTATTGAAGAAGAAAAAAATGCCGCTTTGTTACAGCGCATCTTACCGCGGTGACACATGTTCGATCGGGTTGGTTTCCTTCCGATAGGTATTGTTTTTATCCCTCCCTTGCTAATTAGATGATTACGACAAAACTTTCCCTTTTCGATTTTCAATATCCCTGGTGAGTTCAGATGGTTTTTCGGCATGCTTGAAGCGTATTATCACGTTTTCTTTTACTCGATTCGCGAGGTGGGCCTTGCGTGCCAACTCCCGCTCTAAATTATTTCTAAATCTTTATTATTATTAAACGTTATTAATAAACGTTATTAAAGTGAAAGTGAAGACGTCGCGTGTGAAAATAATTGCGCCCCTTCGATCATCTTCCACGTCGTAGAACCTTCCGCAGGCTACAGTGTTGCCACGGCCTCGCCAAGGCCTACTACAAGCCCCAACATACGTCTTTATACGAAAGACAAAAATAGAAGGTATATTTACATAATATCAAACCGTACGCATTTTTTACCTCACATGAACAATCATTTTGATTAAAAGTATAATAATGATCAACTTGGTGATATGTGTTAAAAGAGTAGTTGATTATATTTCAATGTCTGTTCACTGTATTAAGAAATAATTTATAGTAAAGATACTAAGATACAAACTTGAAAAATAGTCATCTTAAGATTATATTTAAGTTCTGTTGCCAGGAAGTTGGCGTCTCTGTTTATAAAAAAAAAAAGAAATATTAAAAATGTTGTCATCATCAAAATTACACTACGAGTGTAATTTTACACCGTTAAACGTGAGTTTTTTTAATTCCACCGACTGTCGGTGTGATTTTACACGGTTTTTTAGGGACTATAACACAAACTTACCCTAGTCAACTAGAAATAAATACCAGTAAACTGTAATCAACCGTGTTTTCCCTCATTCGCCTTAGAACGCGTTTCGATTCCGCGATTGGTTTGGCTTACGCCGTCTGTGCAAATCAGCCGACAAGAAATTCAAATCCAAACACCTCACACTTACCTCGACCACGCGAATCCTCATTTCGGAGTCGTGCGCTCGCAACCGATTAACCGTCACAAAAATGTTCAATTAATCGGCATAAAAAGCGTATTTACATTTTATAATGTAATTGTGCTGAGTAAAATGCAAATGAAATAACGAAGCGTGTCGTCAGGGCGTTTGCAAATGAGGTCCACCGTTGCACCACTTATCCTCGTTTATCGTGAGAAACGTTGTGCCGACGATGTTTAAGCGCCCTAACGAACACCACCGCGATTCCCGGAAATTTGGTCGCGAAAAAACTTCCGCTCTTCATTTGCTGGCCAAAAAAGTACGAAACCCTCAAGGTGGAGTAAGAAAGAAAAATTGGTGATTTCAAAAGAACATATGCATTCTTATCAAAATGTAGATAAAATTTATCCAAAATATTTGTTCCAAGTGCAGCTTTTTGGTATAAGCCATTGAAAAGCTGCGTTGGTAAAAACCAATAGAAGATTTTTACCAAAAGCTGCTCTTGGAACAATTTTTAAATTACTACAATTTTTCCTGCAAAACGACCTTAAGAGCAACTTCTTGCAATTCTTTTGTTACCTCTTCAACACTTTTTCCCCTTCTTCAGACAATTCTTTATCACCACATGCGTTTTTGGCTGCTGCCAAGAAAATGACACACTTTCGGGCGCAATTAATTTTGTAGTCTCGTCCGCAGAACGCCGCGTTTCTGACGTAATTACAATGTTAAACTTAGTCGTAGGTAGTAGATGTGGAGTTTTGCTGTTGGCACAAGAAAAATACGGTTGAACAAACGCCAATTTGTTCGATTGAATTTAAATTTATTTTCCGATTTAAATAACGCAATTGTCAGTTCGATTAAAAAACGAGCTAACAACACGGTATTGCGCAACAAATCTTACCATTGCACACGCTGTAGGACAACGTTTAACATTGCTTAACTTGTTAACTCTTCCCATTTGAAACAACCATTTCTCAACCGAAACCCCACTTAACAACCTCTCTTTCGCTGTCGCCACCGAAACTTGTACTTAGCCATCACCGATTGTTCATTGTAAACAAATGTTTCCGCTGCGCTAATCAACTATGACGAATCGAACATTTTCCCCGTGTCGGACAGCTGTTGAATTATACCATTCTTCGATTACTCATTGATTATTCATTACCCATTACTCCAACTCGGTTCATCGATAACCGTGACAATCGTCGAACTTTTTCCGGCTGCGTCCATTAATTCGAGTACTTTTCCGCGTATCAATTTGCCTCTAATTGAATTTCGCAAAAAAGTTTTGCAGTTAAATAATAGTCGGGAAGAGGGATAAAAGTTGCAAGATGCAGGCTGCATTACGCAAGAGCTCGGCGAATAATGGATGAAAATTGATGAGGATAACGTAGACATTGACTGCGGGCAGATAAAAAGTAAACGAACTGAGATGGTATTTAGAAGGCAGCGGATGAAAAGTAAATGAGATTAGTCGGGAATACACGACGAACCGAGTCTCGGTTGCGCAACGGTTCGAACAAAAATGTACGGGGGTCAGACAGGCCGAGCGATGAAAACGAGCGTACAAAAAATACGAAAATGGAAAAGTGTATTCGCTCGGGAGATAATACGTAACAGGAACTAACTCGACAACAGAGAATGCGGCCGAAAATTTAACTGCGATCTCAATATATCGAACAAAGCCATAAGTGCTTACGTAACGGAGGTTGTGATCCACACGTTACGATTCCAGTCAGAAAAATGGCCGTCGCAATTGTGCATTCAAGTTTCTAGTTCAGCCAGTGTTGTGCACATAAAATGTATTAAAAAAGGTCGGTGTATGTGCAGTCACGATTTCCTCCGCGCAAATGTAATAAGTAACGAAAGACCGATGTTTATTGGTTGGCGCATTTTTCAGACGTTAAACAAGTCGACTGAAATTCAACGGTATAATATAACTGTCATAAAAACAGTTTTAACAATTAAACTTAACGCTGATTGCGAGCAGTTTATGGCCCGCGCGGTGATTTATAGGGCAGCCACGGGTATCTAGATTAGAAAACAATACAAATTTCCTCGACCGGAGAGTTCGATCGCGTGTTTTTCCCGTCCCGCAGAGCTCTTCGATTAGCATCGTTTAATATAAGTTTCAATGTAAGGCTGCGCCGCTATCTCGTGGAAGCACAAGAAACGGCTGTCGCTGTAATTACCTTTTGGTACAACGCGAACGAGATTTATATAAGAATTAACTAAGTAGAAACAAATAGGAATTGAACGGGGACATAATACATACGAGATGGGAATCAGGTGGCGGCAGATAAGATTGAGATAATGTTGTGAAATAGATAATGCTCAAACGGAACACGAGGCGGCCACAAAGTCAACAACTGTGAGAACCAATTAGAAATCGGTACCGCGAAAGAAATGCCATATTGGTTACGTAAGGGAGAAAAAAGATGAACCGATTAAACGGTTAGGCGAAAAATTTGTGGGCATCGACGAGTGGAAGCGCGGTTATACAAGCGCGGGCCATATGGGAAAGAGATGGAAATCAGGTGCTGGCAGATAAGACGCGGATGAAAGGTTCGGAGTGGTTGATGGTCATTGAATACAATAAGTGTTTATGTAAGAATTCGATAGGTATTGGATGAAATCGTGGGAATTTCGCAGATCCTCCGCGAGGGTCGATTGGATTTCAAGCTCGCGGACTTCACGTTCAAGTTACGTCGAGAGTTACGCGAGACAAAAAAGACGGCGAATAATCTATTGAATTTCGCAAACCAAACCGCGTCGAACAATGCCGCATTCCTAAATCCCATGTTTCGTCAAAAACGGCGATCAATCTCGCAACGCTGGCATGAAACTCGGATTCAAAACTTCGCGACGAGTCGACGACATTCCTACCAACCATGCGATGCATTGGTACCAACAGTTTCTTTAAAACGAGTATCTTCTGTTTATAAAATGACATTCGAATGGCGTTTTAATGATGAAAACAAAACACGGGATGCTTTGAAAACGAAGCGAGAAAGAGGTTCGTTTTTCGAAGCGTTTAGAAAATGTCGCTTGCATTGGAAACGCAGTCAGTGTTTTGATATGGTTTGCGAACTTGGGGCAAAATAAGTTGTTCGATTGAAAGCAAATACCATGTTTGTGAAAGACACGAGTATGCAAATATTCAACAAGGAAAACATAAATACGGATTGTTTGCGTCTTTAGGTGTAATGTTTACGTTCATTTGTTTTGTCCATTGAAGGTCCAACACTGTTTTTGTTTTGGTTCTGTTTGAAAACAAAACACGTTTCAAGTGAAGGCAAATGCTTGTCAGTTCAACAATTGTACTTCAACTATTTTATGCACATTCATACTTATTGAAATAATTTTTTTGCAATTTTCCTACCAATTTCCTACCATTCCTATGACGGTCATCTTTCACTATTATTATATATTATCATGCCAATGATTTTATTCGATTTACATTGATTTATTCTGTTTCTTTTTTACATTATGCATTAGCCAGGGATCAAGTGACAAAAAAATATCAGACATAGAAAGTTTATTGAATGGGTTGCATGGGCCATATGCATAGAACAGAAGAAATAAATGCCGAACAAAATACAAACGCAAACATTTGTTTTTCGACCGCCGATCCGCCGCAAAAGGTCGCAGGCATCGATGTGGAAATCGCGACTTGCGTAACAGTCGGAAGTGTTTTATTGTTTGCGTACAATCGGTACCATATTGATCGCGTCGGCGTAGCGAACCCCGGCGGATCAATCTTCATTAACGAGCCCCTCGCATCGTACCTTTCTTCATGCGATCGCGGCCTGCGATCTCATCCCACAGCGTGCGATCTTTATGCGTCCCGTCGGGACAAACGGCGGTGCCGTCCGATTCAATAAACCCGCGTCTCCGATCGGTTCCAGCGTCGCGACGATCGATCACGAGTCGCGATTGGCTATCATAACTGCGATCGCTTTCGTCATCCGCGTATAGTTTTCGATTCGTTCGCGACTCATTCATCGGCACAACGATATTTCGAACGCCGATTGCCCAAGCGTCGAGCGTCGTGCGACACAACAAAACCGACTGGGGCGACGAAACAAAGAGACAATCGGATGGTGGGAAAAGGGCTTTTCGCGCGAGACAATGTCTCTGGGAAATCGTTTTCGCCGTTAACGAGTCGAACCCGGTGGCCGTGAAAAGCGATCTGCAGAAGGGCGATTGATTGTGAGAATTCATGCCGATGCGAAATCATAATAAATTATGCAACGTTGCAAAATCGAGAGAATGTAGGATAATGGAATGAAAAAGGCGTAGCTAAGCGGCTTCGAGGAATATTTTATGCCGGGGCACGATTGCGCGAGACGCCGCTTTTGCATGTAGGCCTGTTTATTGTCTGCAATTTTCATTGTTAAAGCCCGTAATTAGTGTACGAACGGTGTCGGGTTCTTGTAAGATGGATACAACGTAAAAACAAAAGGGATCGACAAAGTGTTTGTGAGTAAAGAAATTTTGTCAACAGTAATTTTGTCAAAAGTAAAATAATGAGAGTAAAGACATTTTGTCAAAAGTAATCTTGAAAATGAGATTGATTTAGGTTAAGTTTTTTCGTAAATTGATCATGGTTTGATCAAATTGGAATTGAAATGAAACGTGACGTGATCTAATTACAAGTAATATAACAAAGAAAACCAGAAGTAGTAAACACTTGATTTAAAAAATTTTAATTTTCAACTGTTAATACATTTTTTATCAATGCACTTGACATTTTTTGTATTCCAATTGCAGCTGCACATTAAGAAAAAAGCTGTTCTAAATTTTTTAGATTTATACTAAATTCGCCGTCCCAAATTTTGCATAAACCACGTAAAATGAAGTATATTTTAAAAGAGCTTAATCTAGAAAAATGTAGAAGAAATTGAACAGTCTTAGTGTAATATTCTAAAAATGCTAGTAAACTAAAACTGTTTTCAATACTTTTTTCAACGAAAAAAACATTTTTTTAGAAAAAAATTGATGAAAAAGGTAACGGGAAAAAATATCGATGTCTTTATACAAAGAAAATGCTGCAAAAAATGCATCATGTTGCAGTGACCTGAAGAACTGCGTTAATTAATTAAACTCTTAATTAGACGTAACATTCATGTAGGTATTGCACACCGGCGCAACGTGGAAGGGGTAAAAATAAAATGAAACCGAGAGTGGGACATGGCGAAAGAGGAAAAATCAGGCCGAGTCATCGCAAATCAACCTACTTAAGTCGAAAAAGTGATTTCGCGTTTAGGCAGTCGTCCAATGCGTAAACGCTCCCAATACATTTATACATAAATACCGTTTACCGTCCGGCGCTCCTTTTCTCGCAACATTTGCTCGTTCAGATTTTTCGCGCGAATTCGTACGAAATCGACGCGATCACTCGTCTTTCTGCGATTGCGGTGAAATCGCGCGAATCGCGCGCTAAACAACTTCGCCCTCATTTTCAGTCGAATTGATCGCTATGGGTGTTAACCGCGTTGATGATTCGCATTATCGTCGACTGTTTAATTAAAGTCACGTCGTTATAAGCAACGCAGCAACAGCCGGCGATGTAAAAATATGCCGCCAGGTTAATTGATTAAGTTTAACATGAAAAAAATGGCGCGGGCTATTTTTATAACTAGGCGGGAAGTTATAAATATCGCGCTGAAACTGGATCGCGTTTAACCGATTCGTTTGATATCATAATATCAAAAAAGCATTTTGCCCAAGCGTTTTACTCGAATCAAAACGAGGCGATCCGTGAAATACAATATAAATAATTTTGGCCTTTGCTTTACTGTGTTCGAGGAAAAGATCTCGAGGAAAAGATTCGATGGTTCAAGTGTTTCAGAAAATGTTTGCAGACGTTGTGTTGAGATCACTTGACTTTGAGCTATAACTTAACGAAATACAAACAGTAATTTAAATTGTTTCAATTTATAATGAGATAGGGAGATAGAAATATGAATTTTTTAAATAAAAATCATTTTAATTGTATAATTGGTTATGTATCGATTGATATTAATTTTATAAGGTGTACATTTTCTTTATGCATTATTTTAAGGAGGTTCCGGATATATCTGTTTTAAAAAGAATTTCCCATTTATAAATATGTTTATAAGAGATCTTTTTGAGAAGAAGGCAAAAATTAGATAGATTTTATTTTTCTCGACGCATAGACTGTCGAGAAAAATAATTTTGATTTTGTATTTAATATCATTGTTTAAATAAAGTACAACTAACCATATTACCCTATTCATATATCATATGCTTAATTGTAGAAATTACATTCAATTGACATAAATTTGACTAAACATCACACATCATTACGAACGAAAAGTGTAATTTCATATCAGATATTACACCATCGATAAATTGATACGACCTTACTAATACCTCTAAAGCAATATCATTTAAACAAAACCTCGCCTCATGGATCATTTGACAGGATCGGAAAAACTCGCGCAAAAATTGCGGAGATTCAAATGGCTGATTAATCGCCTTTATTTCCTATCAAACCGACTAATTGAACTTCCCGTAGCGCGACTCGAAATTCCCGCCGGAGTCAACCGAGCACATATTCATCCACATTAGCGATAATAGACCGACTGAAATTCACGAGCGACGTCGCAAAAAAGTGGCTCGGCCGGCGAAAAAGCGGAGCCCCGCGCGGTGATTTACGCGTGCAATCGGTCGAAACAAATGCGCCGATTAAATAATACTGTTGCGATCAACATTTCGGTCTGCTTGTTTGTTGCAGAGATCGAGGCGCAGGAAGCGTGTAAGTGGCTGCGAGCCGCCGGGTTCCCGCAATACGCGCAGATGTACGAAGGTGAGTGAAATTTCCTTGGAGCGATGTCCCGCGATTAATTTCAATGTCGCATCGACGCGGCTATCGATCTTGCGCATTATTCAAGCGCCGGCATGCCACGGGCCACGTCGCATGCAACGATCATTCAAGATGGCCCGGGTTTTGCTCGTTCATTGTTTTCGAGTAACAATGTTTTTTGCCCGAGGAAAAATATTGTCAAATATTGATCAATCGTTCATCATCCTGAGACTGAGACCGTTTTCAACCAAGTTTTGATCATTTTTGGACGTGAACTGATATTGATTTGATGAGGATAGGAAGTTAACCATAATGCAATTTGATCTAAACACGATCAGTTTCCAATAAAAAATTATCAAAACTTGATCGAAAAAGGTATCATTTTCGGGATGATCAACAATTGATCAATACATGACCCATTTTTTTACTTGGACTCCCCGATGCGACTATCAGATTGGGCGAACCGTTCATCGGTTTTGTCGTGGTGGACAAATAACAAATAGGTTCTTTTAGTTTGTAAAGAAGGGCAAAGCGGGGTACAATTTTGAAAGAAATGATTTGACAGTATTTTTTAGTAATTTGGTATATGTAGAACATGCCTGCCCTAACAGACACACATCTAAAACACATAGATTCGACGTGGAATCTACGTCGAATCTACGTCTGAATGTTCCTCCACGTAGAATCCACATGGATTCCACGTTCGATGTCTATATGGGC
>JABFPB010000058.1:0-63978 GCA_022817645.1 Ceratoteleas bidentatus
ATTTTTAATGTATTAAGAACATAATTTCAAAACACACTAACTCCGTGACTCTAGACTTGAAGTTACACCTTAATGGTGTAGGGGATTTTCCATTTTGTAGTTACTCTCTAGTTATCGAAGTCAATTTTATTTCTAGTGTTATTTCCAGGGTTATTTCTAGTTATTTCTATGGATTATTACTGGGGATTTTTTCTGGTGATTTTTCCTTTTAGGTTTCCTCTTCCTGAGGCAGTTGGAGAGACTGAGGAGAATTTCAAAGTTTTAGGTAGATTTGTAACCATCATTTTTATTTTGTAGGGAATTTTGTCTCTTTTACCTTTTTATTAGACAGTTGGTTACTTCTTAGATTCTATTCTTCATCATGGGGACTTTTCTGCAAATTATTTTTGGAATGTTGTAATACAACAAAATTAGGAAATTTTAATGCAGATTAGGATTCGAATTGGTTCCTTCTGAAAGAGGCCATTTATTTTCTTTGACAAATAAAAATGATATTTCGGGAAACGTTTCTAGATCTATGTCCCTCCTCGAATCTTGTGCGAAAAACACCAATAAAAACATTGTCTGGGAGAGTTGATTTATCGCCCTGGGATGCAGCGGCGCGCCGTTATAAATACGTCGTCTTATCACGACATAACATCGCGCGCAGAATCAAGATTAAGGAAAATCAGAGCCAATTAACAGTGCGAGAGTTATTTATTCAACCGTACCTCGCGGCCGATAAGATATTCAAACTAACGACAGTCGATTTATTTATGCGGCAAGTCGTAATCGGGCTTGACGTCACAAACGAGTCTAAACTATCACTGCAGCAATCGCGAAAATCTATGGAAAATTGGTTTTAACCAATTACATTCGAAGACAAATGACATTCATTTTTCAATGAAACTGAAAGTTGGTAATAGGGTTATGTCTTTTTTCATGAATTACGCAAAAAAATAAATAGTTCGTACAGTGCAATAGTTGGTTTTCTTTAGTTACAAAGAAAGTACAAAAAAAAGGAAATTTCCCAGTAATAATAAAAAATAATATAGCCACTAGCATTGACAAGAAGTAAGTACGATAATATAAAAATAATTAAAAAACAAAATTTACTAACATTTTTTAAATAAAAACCTTTACTTTCTAGACAGTTTAGGAACTTTGAATCTAGTAATGTTTTTCAACTTACTTCAGGACAGTTAAACGAAATTCCCTAGAATATTTTAAATTCCAAAAATGCCGCGAAAAAGGTCGTGAAAATCGAAAACCAAAAGTACCAAATTTGGCGCAGATCGATGTAAAACAGTCGATGAAAACACGACAGAAAGTGTCAAAAAATCGGCGGAGTCTCGTCGACAGCTCGTCAGATGAAGTCATAACAACGAAATCAGTTCGACCAAATCGCCGATAGACGTTTCAAGCGGCGCAAACAATCCACCAGATAAGTCTTATCAACGGTTCGCGCGTTTCGGTGAAAGCCGGATTTGACAGCTGACGCTTTCACATCGCGTCTGTGACGTCACGGTTATGTGTATTTTTTCGCGCAGCTCCGACGTTCTTTACGTAACCGATGATCAGACTGGGCCCGTTATTGGAAATTCGGGCTTTCCACTTACCTAGAAAGGTGCTGCAGATGTACTCGGATATCTGGTTGCCAGATTTGGATGACTCGGAGAAATGAGAGAGCTCCTTGTTCAGCATTCTCTTGAACTGGAAGGAAGGAAGAACATTTTTTAGTACGTGATTCCAAAATCCAAAAATTGTTTTAAGTAGAAAAATCGGTACAATTTGGTTCAAATTTGGTATCAAAAAGTTGGATCGTTCGAAAACATTCAGGCCACAAAAATATTTGAAATGATATTCTACTTCCAACTAGTTCCCCTAGTTTCAGAAACCAATTTAGTTAAATTTCAAAAAGTTAAAATTTTGGATAGTTAGAATTGTTCTTGATTGAGGACTTTCAAAAATTTTGAATTTTTGAAAATTTTCTTCGTCAGTATTCTGTAATAAAGCCTGAACAATTTCCAAATGGTTCAAAATTTGAAACTTCGATTTTATATTTAATTTCCTGGTTTCAAAAAGTTTTTGATTTGATCAAATTTTAAAAATCGAAAAAATTAAACAAAAAAAAATTGTTTTTGTAATTAATTTTTTTTCTTTATCAAATAATAGTTGATCAAATATCAAATAATCAAGTAATCAAAAAAAATTCAAATTGTTTTCCTAGAAAAAAATAAATCTTTTTTCGTATTCTAAACCAAAAAAAATTGTCTTTCAGGCAAAAATCGACTGATTCGCCAGCGGCGAAGGCGTAGCGAAGTTTTTCGACGTGGAATTGCAGAAAAACTACTGCAAAAGTTATTTCACGAAGCGAAATCTATCATCATCGTTATCTAATCGGCGAATGTAAATGAGCGACGTTCGGTGTCTTAGTACACGCTTAGCGTCGCGTTTATGATATTTACAGGTGCGCATTACGCATGCGAATTTCGAGGAGCATAATCGCCGATTGCCAAGCGGTCTCGTGCGAATTGTCTCGCGGCCAAAACACCTGTGCCTTTTGTCGTCGTTAAGTCTCCGGCGGACAGTCATCGATCTATCGAATTTCCCCGATTGCGCTGACGCGTTTTTCGCAAACTCAGCCTGACAATGCCGCGACGTCTGGCCGAATGGAAAAATTTTTCCATTCGCAATAAATATTGATCCAATGTTGACGGATGTGGGAAAATAATCCATTGTTTAGGAAACATTTGAGAAAGTTTCTAATTTTCGGAAATTTTTGGTGGAATCGTCAAATATTGGAATTTAATATTAAAGGTTAAATACACATTTTTTTAATATTTTGAAGCACTTGTGGAATAAGTCAATCTTTTATGTTATGGAACACTGAGAAATATACATTAATTCAATGTATTAAAAAAAGAATTTTTTAATTGGACAGCAGTTGACATTTTGGACAACAGTTAGCGAATTAATTAATTTAAAAATAAGAGATAATTTTAAAATGTTTTAAAATAAGAAAATTCACTGGAAAATATGAGCTCCAATTCGTCAGCAGAAATGAAATAGTTCATTAAAAATATTAATAGAAACAATGAAATAATTCATCTCGAGCCTATGCCACGTCTTATCGCGAAACTACGCCTAATTAATTACAAAAATAAACAAACGCAAGCCGCAGAACAAACATGTGTCACGTTCTGGATGTCTTATAAGAAATTAATGAATTGTAAAGTGACCAAACACTCTCTTCGTCGCAATTTCAACAACTTGTTGAAAAAGTGACGCAATCCCGTGGCCGAAACAAAAAAGCGAACGTGTACGCAAAGGCTTTACCGCGAAACTTCGTTGGCCACGTGAATTTGTGTAATCACAAATTTTGATATTAACAAACTGATCAAACAACGAGTACCAATAAAGGCATTACTACCGCCTAATTGGCCGGAAAAATGTCAATAAGCCACGAAATTCTGCTAAGAAATCGACTCCTACAACGCGCACCAAACCACTGTCCTCCAACATAAAAAAATTTTCATTTTCAAAAAAAACAATGAAAACACGATAGTTTACCCTTTTCCAGAAATGGTTCCTCATCTTGTGTCCTTGGATTGTTCGAAAGTCTCAAAAAAGTCCCCGAAAACCAACTCCACCACTGAGATTTGAACCCTCGTCCCTCCCGAAAGAGTCGCACTCCACTCAAAACTCGCTGAAAACTCGCGGAAAAACCGGTTTTGTGTGGCAAATTTGTAATTTTAATACAATAAAAATGTTATTCGCAACGGAGGCGGGTTGGCGGCCGATTCGAACTGCGCGAAAAATGTCGATCGCGAAAAATCGACGCACGTCACTGTTGCTCGTGCAGCCGGCTTGGCGTGCGAAACCGAATTGAAACGTGCTCCCATTAAAGTCTGTATCTCGGCTGCGTGACGCACGTCATGTGTACAGCGCCACCACCCCAATGGCAACGAAAATAGCCGCGCATAATGCGATATTAATACGCGGCCTTTCTTTTTGGTATCCATTATCTTCGATAAGATTGTAATGATATTCATACGTCACCGAAATGCCATTAAAGTTCCGCCCGATGAGGCGCGCGCGTGCTTTATTGCACGGGATGGGGCCGCCGGGCGCAAAAGGGAAAACGCGGCCCGGCACCGGAGAAACGAACGAACCGGCCCGGAGAAATTCACCGAGGTGATTTAATGACCCCACGGGCCTGGCGATCGGTCCCTCCGATTTTGACGAGGTCGCTGCTTTTTCTTCCGACTGTTGGATTCCTTTGAAACCATCGTTTGAGTCCTGTTTTTTTATTTTTTTATTGGACAATTAGATAAATTGCAATTTTTTTATATTTGACATGGAATAAAATTATTATTTCGGGTTTATGTTATTTATTTGACTTTCATTGAGCTCAAAATGTTAATACTTTGTTAATTTATTCATTACAATTTGTTTTGTTCAGTTTATTTTTCTTTAACTTTTCATTAAACATGTTTAACATTTCGAATTTGTGTTAGTTTTATTTTTGATATTTGCTTCGTTTATTCGACCAAGAAAATATAAATTTTGATTTGTAAAAAATTTTTAGTTGTAGTTAATCCTCGAGTATTTCACGGTTTATCGTTTTTAATTTTTTTTCGTTTTTAAATATGATATAAGATTTATATAACTTTACGATTAAAAAAATATCTTCATTTAAATTTTGTATCAATTTTTGGGGATTTTTAATAATTAATTAAATTGTTACGATGTATATAGGTTTAAAATTGTTGTAAATTGGTTTTGCTAGATTTGTCTGCAATTTCTGTTATAAATTTGTTTTTGTTTGTTAATCTGTTTACTGAAGGAGTTACGTAATTGTTATGGTCGGTTTATTTTTTTATTTTGAGTCGTTTTATTTGTTTGCAAAAGTGCTTTTATTTGTCAGTTGTATTTTTCGAGAATTTTACAATGGAGATCTTGTTGTGCAAGTTATTTTAAAAACATTTGATAGCTTTGTCCGGACAATTCGTACGAAGTTATAAATACAATCTTACAATTTTTATATTTTTTATAGATCTTTTTTTCTGGATTCTCTTTGTGTGAATAGTTTAAAACATTTCTATTTATGATTTTGTTACTTTTTATTCGTTTACTAGGAAGATTGTTATGCTCCTAAACATAGCCATAATTTTAATTATGCTAATCTTTTGATCCAATTACCTTTTATTTGTTTTGTTTAAAGCTTTTATTATTATTTAATGAATTCTTTGATTTAATTAAATTTGATTTAATTAATTGATTTAATTAATTTTGCTTTATCTATTTTATTTTCATTTTATTTCATGTGATCCAATGTATCTTGTATTTAATTACTTAAATACATTCATTCAATTACTTTACTACAAATTACCTGAACTAATTAATAATTATATATCTAATATGTCATGCCTGTCATTGTTTTATTCGTACTTTTGTGTATGAACTTATTTTAATTTCTATTCATTCTCAATTATAAAGTACAAATTTTACTGAAATGTTAATAACAAAAAAACTCTTTTCTAAAAAATCTAATTACAAAATTTTTCTTCCTACATTCTTTCACATAAACGATTACACACGCTCCTTCAAAATATTTGTTATTTTTCTTTTTTTATTAAATCACTTCTAGTAACTTTTTCATCATCTTTCATTATCCTTTCCAAATCCATCAACATGTTTTCCAGTAATTTTTCTTTTCTCTCTTCCCCTTTCACTAAAATTTCTTTTCCTTCATTTGTATGTCCAAACAAGTTTACTTTTCTACAATCTTGCAAACACTCAGAAACACTGCAAATGTTTATAAGAAAAATGGGTTATATTTGGAAAGCAGTCCTGAGTGTCGCAAATGAAAAACGCTTGCTTTCGTCGCACACTCTTTCTATTTCCGTCGCCTTTTTCCCAAGCGCGTGGAATCCCGAAAAAAATTACGTAATTGCCCGGTTCCTCGCACGCTCGTATTTATACATTCACGGCACACGATCCCGCAGTAATTAATCCGGAATCAGGTTTAACGCGGCCTCCTCTCCAGCCGACGACACTCGGTTCACGGCCGTTAAATGGAACACCTCTCTTTTTTCGTCTCACTCGCACTCAAGAACAACCCAGGGAATTCCCGAAACGGAAATTTTAGGCGCCAAAAGCCCGATTGCCTTATCGCGATCGATCGAGCGAGATCGGTCGATAGTGATCAACTATCTTGGGAACTTTGAACTCAGAGAAAACATTGGCGAGTGTGGAAATCAAATATTTTACACGAGAAATAAATAAATAAAGAAAGTAAATAAAACGATTTTTATGTATAATTTTTGGCTGAGTCTAATAATTTTTTTCGCAATTTTCGATATAAAAACGAAATATAATTGAAAAGTGTGAGAAAGAAATATTTTCCATACAAATAAATTAATCAATTCATATATTAATATTTATTATTATTATTAAATTTATTATTATATCTATTTTTCAAAATAATTTATTAATTTATTTCAAAATTAATTAAAAATAATTAAATAATAGTTAATTAACATTTTAAGGATAAATTAATAATTCAAAGAAAAATAATGAGAAAAGATTTTTTTATTATTAATTTTTATCCAATTTAAATCATTTTTTTTAGAATATTGGACATAAAAAAAGAAAATGAATTTGGCATTTTATCTATTTTCACATTTGTAAAAGTTTTGTCTGTATGTCCAAAATTGTGCAAAAGTCATACAATTTGACAACACTATGACAGAAATAAAATATTTTCAATTTTTTCAAAATTCCGTGAATTTGGGATTTCGCGAAAAGTCGCATGTCATTGAGAACACACATTGCGCATTCGACAAATGTTTGACCCGATAACGCGGAGGCCAATATTTAGCAATATTAGCCTATTGAATGAAGTTCACGTCAATATTGGATCGGTTCCGCGTCACGCCTTTGAAACGCGTGCGGCACTGTGCGGGCTGTTAATCACTTTTTGACGACTTTTTCACGCGTTTTCTGCTCGCCCGCGTGGAATATTTTTTATCTAATCAATTTCGCCAGACCGATCGGGTTCGCGCCGAACACCAACTCGATTGCAGCGGATTTCCAAAAAAAACTGCCTTACTACAAATTGTCTATCAACACACATAAGTCTTAACCAAATTTTGTGGGAATATTTATTTTTTTCATAAAAATTCTTTTTCTCCAAAAAAGGGACCTTAAAAATAAAATCTCGAACTAAATTCAAAATCTTAATTAATTATTTTAAATAAATTTGTTTGACAGGATGCCAAATGTACGGTTTATAATATGAATTATGTTTTTGATCATCATTTCGTATTGATTTATTACGAAAATGATCTAATTGTTTACATGATCTGTTTATTTGCTTGTAGTATTGCTAGTTTTGTTCTTTGCTTTGTTTATTTTTTGTTAAGTTTGTTTATTTCCGTTTTGTTGTTTTGCCTATTTCCTTCATTGGTTTATTTATCTCATTTCTTCTTTGTTTGTTTTGATTTTCTTGTTGTTTGTTTATTTTGTAGTTTGTTTTACTTCTTCTATCCTTTATATCCTTTTACGTACTACTTTACTAAATATATTATTTCAAAAATATTGTGTACAAAAAAATAAAATTAACATTATTTCTCTCCATAACAGACCACGAAAAAAATATGAATTTATATTCCAACCATAATTGCTTTGGACGTATTCATGAACATTAATTCAAAATGTTCGCAATCGTTTAATTTGAAATAAAATTGTTAAATTAACACGTGCGTTTAGACACACGTTTCACCGCAATCATCGTAATTACTTAGAAAAGTGGCAAATAAAGTAATGCCGAAAATAGCGAAGTTAATTAGCGCGTGTAAACAAATTCAATGAGAGGTGAAAGAGGGACAAACAGCAGCGGCGCGCGACTGACGAAACTGTTCTGAAAAGCGCGCGCAAAAGAAACTAATTAGATAATGAAATTCGAGCGAACAAAAGGAAAGAAATAAATTAAGGCGACGGGTCGGCGAGTTATAAACAGGTCGCTGATGAAATCCGCGCCGAGTAAACAAAACGGCGAAACACCCGACGTACGCCGCCGATGGATGGCACGCGGCGTTATCGAAATAGGAAATACGACGCGGCTAATCATATTAGTGAGTGGCGCGAACGCAAATCCAATTGGCGCGCGGGATTACGGAGGGTCAGTAGGCGACGAATCTAGCGATGGTGTGTGTTTTGGGTCGAGTTTGTTGTGGAAAAGTTTTGGGAGTGTGGAGATGTTGAGATTTATGTTTTTTTTCTGGTTGATGGACTAGACTTATGCAGATTTTCCACGGAAAATAGGGGTGGAGATTTGAATTTCAGGAGTTTCCCGCCAAAAATATATTGAAAATTTTAATTCTGACTTTTTTCAGCAAAACTTGCAGATTGAGATTCGAATTTTAGTATATTTTGTTATGGAATTTAGTTATTCGCCAAAAATTGGAAGATTTGAATTTTGAAAAATTTCCCGCATCAAATCGCAATTAAGATTTGAATTTCGCGAGTTTCCCGTCAAAAATGAAAAATAATTTATATTGATGTGAATTCTCTAAGCCAAAGGAAATTTGCATGCCACTTTTATTGCAAACTTCACAAAAAGAATACTGCGATATCAAATTAAAAAATCAGTCTTGCCACCTATTCACATTTACTCCAGAACTACCAACCTATCAAATATAAGACATTCAAAAAACTTCTGAAAAATAAGTTAAAAAATATCCAAACCTCAAATAAAAAACAACATTGATTTCTATTTGGGAACTATAAAAAATTTCGCAGGAAATTCAAAATTACAACAAATTCCAACATCAAAAGCCGCGCGAAATTCAAATATAAAAAAAAATATTATTTGCTAAAATACTCCAAAACATCCAATAAATTACTAATTAGCTTAAAAAAATTAATCAACGTCAAGCTACGAAAAAAAAGAAAAAAAACAGAAACATGATGTTAAACAACTTCCTCGGAGTATCTTCGAAAGTGATTCGCAGCTACGAGATAAGAACATGTCATATCATCTTTTTTCCGTCGAGTGAGGTTCGACAAAAATTGAGTATCAGCTTTGTGCAAACAAAAGCTGTGGGGCAAAACGTGAGTTGAAGACCTCGGAGACAGATAGTCCGGATAGAGCGACACGCGGAGAAAAAACGTGCCTGGTGGTTCGCAAAAGCAATCTACGAACGATTGGTTTTATTATTTATATAAGAGAGGATTTATTTCGGTCGGATTTATAGAAAGAAGAAAGGCTTTTTGTTTTATTTTTATTGTTTTCACAAAGGTGGCAAATTAAATTCGAGTTTAAATTCGAACTTCAAACGTTTCATATGCAACTCGATTGTTAGTTTATGGTTTAAATAATCGCTTTTTTGCAATGAAAAATTCGTATTTAAATTCCGCCATTTATTAGAGAAATAAAATCGATGTGAAAAAGTCGCAGAATTCACAAACTGTTTGGCGAGTTCGAGAGGAATTTTTTTACTCGAAAATCGAATTGTTATAATGAATTGCAAATTGAATGGAAAACGTGATTGGGTGCTAAAAAATGGAGAGACGAAAGATGGAAAAAGTCTGAAAAGATGAACGAGAAATATTAGCAAAGCAAATCAATTCTATGAGCGTAATTACTTCCTCTTACTGTAATAATTTTCAGCAAATGAGCTTCGGCCACAGAAACGTGAAAAAAGAGATATGAGCTTTCAGTGAAAGGAATTTCTACTTGACAATTGTAATAAGATCGGGTGTACAAATTTTGTGTGCAATTAAAAGCCGATTTCGCAAAAATATTATCTAATGAGCAATTAATTTAATTAACATTTTATCAGCTTCGAATAACTCAGGTGTCGATAAGACATTGAAAAAAGTCGTTATATTAATCCATCAAAAAATATGCTGGCACAAAAAACAGGGAAAAAAACGGTGTTCCTCTTTAATGCGATGCCGAACATTTAGATGCCACGGTTAAGGCTTTTTTAATCGTCGACGATTTAATGGTAATTACTGCGTCAAACAATTGAGATTTTCCAATGCAATTAGACAACTCATTTTTTAACACCTGAAAAACATTTGTACCCATACTATTAAAATCTTATTACAAATGTCATACCGAACTGAATTGTTTAATTTTTTAACTTTTTAATTCAAAGTATCTTATATCAATTAAAAAGAAAGACAATCAATTAGGAATTTAATTATCTCAAAAATGTTATCAAATTACTTATACTTTCTCGCCTTTTGCTTTATTTACTCTTCGGTGGGAAACTCGGGAATTTTGAATTTGAAATTTTTTAGAGGGAAATTGACCGAGTCTGACTTTTTTGTATTCGCAGAATTTCTTTCGCTGAATGAAAGGTAGAAGTTGGATAATTGTTTGCAGACAAGTGGCAGTTGAAACACAAACAATTTGGCGTACAATCGCGACCTGAACCTGCGACAACGATCCGAGATCGTTGACCCATGATTAGTTTCGTTTGAACGTCCGTCATGGGCAAATAAACGCGCGCCGACCTTCGTCGAGGTCGCGCGACTAATCCTTCATCAAATAACACTGAAACAACGTTGTAAGCGATAGCGAACAACAATCATCGGTTAATCTTATTAGCCGAATAAACACGCCTGTATGCGTTATGAAACGTAAACTCGGACTTGTAAAGTTTGGCGGGCAAACATGTTGTAAATTTTTTCGAGCAGACGAAGGGATTAAAAATATCGCACGAGAGATTTTCGACGATTTGTTCGTCTGGTTTGTATAGCAAATTTAGTTTTACGACACATTCTTTACGATCGAATTCGAATTTTCCCGCCAAAAGGTAGGTCTAAATTTAAAGTTTTATCGAATTTAATTCGTAAGATATTTTGAATTGCAGACAAACTCCCACCAGAAGATTTATTTGAATTTAAATTTAAGAGTTCTTCCCGCCAAAATTTGAATTTTTTTTCATTTCGTTTTTTTGGTTGGAATAGATTTAAAGTGATATATTTTCAAATTTGAAGTTGAAACGTTTTGAATGTACTCAGTATTCCCGCCAAAGATTGACTGACTTTCAAATTTAACGGGTTTTCCCGCCAAAACAAAATTTCCACTCTATTTTAAATTGTAATGTTTTGGTAGGATAGATTTCAGGAGTTACATTTTCATGTGGTGGGAATAATTTGGTTCCCACCAAATTATTCACTTAAATTCAAATTTAACATTGTTCCCGCCAATAATTCTAATTATTTTCTATAAAAAATTTTCTAAATTTCAGTTAAATGTTTCAGTTAAAAATAAAAATTGTATAAATTTCTCTTAAATGTGAAAGTAAATTCATTTGCAGATTCAAATTTCGACGAGAAACAGTTTCCCAGGTATGCCAACCCCAAAAAATACCTGAACAGCCATGATGCTCGCGAGAGCCATCAAATCGGCCAGCGTTTCCAGGTTGGTTATCCAACTAGCTGGGTTCTCCTCCAAGTTCCTCGTCTGCACCTCGCCGTTAACCCGTCTCCCCATTTTTCCGTTAGAAACTCTCGTTCGAGACAGGCGTGCCAATCAATCAAATAGAACTCCCGTTGAAAATTCCCGCCAAAAGTCAAAAACCGGTTCAACGTCTCTGGGGGCGCCGTCGCTGCAAGTAGAGCAGACTGGCGACGGCGCGAAAATGATCGACCGACGCGGAAAACCGCGGCGACAAGTTGTCGCGCTGCCGCGTTGTCGTGGTACTGAGACCTGCGCCGTAGATCTGCGCAAAGACCCTAATCCGGCACTTTGTCACGCAGAGTTCAAATCGCAAGCGTTTCTCGTCGCAATTTCGCACAGTTTCATGGACGCTGGGCTCCTTCGATCAATTTTTCTCCAAATCCAGGTGGCGCTGCTAATTCAAAACGACCTTCCTACATCGAAACGACACTACATCCTCGTTCCTCCTGCAGATGGCGCTTTGTAAAAAAGCAATTGCACGCTCCCAGATGGCGTTCCTCGAAATTCTCGCGAAAGGGCCGTTTTGCGAACAATCCTAGATGGCGCCCGGGTACCTCTCGACGGAATCTAGGTGGCGCTGCGAGAATATCGCCCTCGGGCAGAAAACCGCTCGTTTCACGCGCGCTCGCGATTCGTCGCCACTTTTCGCGCGCTTCGCTCGTTTGTAGGTGGCGTTTCCGTCGCGTTCGCGGCCACGTCTTCGCAGTCCGACTGCTCGATTGGGTCTACGTGACTGGCTCGCGCCGACAAGTTTTATATCCTCGCGTTGCGTACGTCTTCGCACGCGCGATCGTTTATACTCGCGCGGGAGGGGGGACCTTAGCGGAAGGGGGCGCACTTATCAATTCGGAGGTGCCTTTCTGGCAAACGGAGTCAATGGAGTTCACGCGAACCCTTTTTCCGCGGAGTCGCGCGCCAGTTTGTCCTCATTGATGTTGCGCTTCTTCTATTTATTGTTTCAGTTGATACCCGCGGAGTGGAAAAATTTCACTGCGCCCGGAGGCGGGGCAACGATGTTTTGATTGCCGCGACGCGGGAACGCTATTTTCAGACATGAAATTTGTCGTGTTTCGCAGATACAAATTGTTTTGCATTTTGATTGCTTTTTTGGCGATGTTTGTTGGAGGAGCTACGGGTCGAATGAGTTTTCGTAAAAAATTGAGTTAATAAACAAATTGCTGCTATTAAAATATTTCGTTTAAACAATTTTTTTTATCGAACAATTTTTTTGATTGCAAACATTTTTTCATTTAAAATTCTAATACGAAAAGGTTCGTTAATACATCGAATTCAAAATTTGTTGTTTACAATTTCATGAAAAAAAAATTGCTTTTTAGAGGAGAAAAACGTGAAAAAATTAAGCGAGTGATCTAAATTTAAATTTGGGGAGGAACGATTGTGAGGTGGATGAACACGAAAATTGTTGTTGATTTCGGTGACGATTAATTAGTTAGGAGGGAGTTGACTGTCGTTTGGACGATATTCGCAAAGCGGCTGCTCTGTTTGACCGCAATTCAAAGCAAATTTGAGTTACCAAGTTGTTCCTGCTCTCTCAATCGGCTTTTTAAACACGCGTTATTTGCGAGAGCTGCGAGCTATTTTTCGGCGCTTTGCATTTCAGATTTAAGTCGACGCAATATTTGCCGTTTCAGGTAAAAATTAAACGCACCCGAGATATTCCGTTATCGATCAGTTTAATTTGTCTACAACACTGCCAGTCTGCAAATATTTCGAATTTGCGTTCGCAATTTGAAAATTAAGTTTTAAATTCAAATAATTAGAACTTTCCCGCCAAATTTAAACTTTGGATAAAAAAAATTTTCATTTCATTTAAACAATTTTAGAAGTAATATTTTTAAATTGCGGCTCATTTCGAAACTTTTCCGTCGACTGAACGAAAATTGTTTTCGGATTTGAAGAGGAAAATTTCCTAATCGTCGGATTGATAAATTGGCGGGAAATTTGAATGGCGCAATGTCGCAATGTGCTTCCGATATCGTCGTTCGGCCGAGTTTCTCGGTTAATGACATAACATGGAAAAAAGTGAAACAGTAAAAGATCACGGACGTTTCTGCTTAGTATTTCGAGTCGTGTGCCGCGCGTTCCGTAAAAAGCACGCGAGATTCCGTAAATTACAAAAATAGGCACGGACTCGCGTGTTTCCCGACGAATAACAATGCTGGAAACCCACGGCCTTGCAATAATTCGCCTCATCGCGGTCCTGAAAATTGTACCCTTGTCTCGTCTTCAGCCGAGCGCGTACTTGAACTACTTGCACTATCAAAGGCGTTATCGATCTCGCAGCGAAAAATACGTCCGAAAAAATGACTGCGTTTTCGGGCCACTGTTTTCCTCCCCGAAAAATCGTGCAAATGTTTGCTCAAAAATAAAAAATTTCCATTTGAAATAGAACTCTTGTTTGGAAACCTCAGCACTTTTTATTTAGAACTTTCGGCGGTAAAAATGCCAGTTCAAAATTCAGGTAAAAGTGTATAACAAAGGATGTGTTTCGAAATTTGTTTGTTTGGTAATTCCGAACTAAAAATGCTAATACAAATTGTGTACCAAAATTCGTAATTAGAGATTTGAGAAACTAGTTTTTGAAAATGTGTTTAATGTTTAAAATAATTTTATCTACAGATTACAAGAATTGTATAAAGAAAATAATGAAATGAAAATGAAAAAGTTGAATTTTAATTAAAATTTGAAATAAAGAAAAATGTAGGTTAGAAAATCCCACCCTGTTTTACCGACAAGTTACAGTGCGTGGAAATGTGGAGGTGAAAGGTTGTTATCACCAGTCGGCGGTGAAAATCACCGCATTTAGCCCTTCCGCGTAATCGCATGCACCATTAATTGCGTTATCTTTGGCGAACGGTGGCAAGTGCGCCTGCACTACCTTGCGGTATGTGCCGAGCGACCTTCTTGATTCAGACATTCGATACACCGGGAAAAATTAACATTCTCGAATAAATTATTGTTATTTAAAAATACTCTCGCACGCTCTTGATAGCTACCGATGCACGAACGGCAAATTACTCTTCATTTTTAGCAGATTGGCTAATTAATCGATTGACGTCGTTCATCAGTCAGATTTTTCTGTAAAAAGTCCTACAAATAGTCTACATACCAAAGAAAAGTTGTTTTCAATTGGTTTTGTGGATTTTTCGAGATGCGAATCGTAATTTGACTGTGAAATTAGAATAAGTTATTGCAGTTAAAAGAATGGGTGAAAAAGATAAAACTTGGGGTGCAAAACTTGAGGCAGAACTGTTTTACCTATTTTTTTTTGCAGAGGGAGAAGGGTTTTTTTAAGATTGATTTCTTTAGTATATTTCACTGGAGACATGTGTTCAAATCTCGATTCAAAGTGCAAAAAACTCGTGGAAAAAACATTTGAACAAAGTAATGGAATCATTCCATCGAGTATGACAAAATTGGAACTTTACACATTTCTCATAAGTTTGTTTTTATTCTTATTTTTACATTAGCAGATGAGTTCAAATAGCCGTTAGCAGTGGAAAAAATTGTCAGAACAAACATTAAATATTCTATTCAGCAAAAAAACTCGTTGCAACAGTGTGTTAAAATTGGCAGATTAAGCGTTTTCTAATTTCATCTTATTTTTTTTATTTCTTCGATATATTTCTCTCAAGGCAAGGGTTCAAATCCCCAATTACACCCCTCAAAAAACCCTCTAAAAACAATCGAAACATTCTAAAAAAATGTCATAAACCTTCAAATAATACAAAAAATTGGAAAAATAAAAATTTCACTTCAAACATGCTCTCATTTATTCCTACTTTATATCTCCAAATTCACCACATTCAAGACGAGAGTTCAAATCCCCACAAAAATGTAAATTTTCTTTCTCAAACGCAATGCCGGCTAAAAATATCCCCTCCTGCATTTTTTTTGCACTTTTTCCTCGTGTTCCGCCCGAGTTAGTACAACTTTAAACGCATTCGCCAAACGCAACGCGCGCTTCGTTAATAAGTTTGGAACGGCACAATAACTTTTGTTAACCCAATTGCGCGAAATCGCGACGTCAAAACTCGGTTCGCGAACGGCTAATTAACGGCGTCGCTTTTCGTCCGGCGACGGATTCGTTCCGACGCAATGGAGGCGCGCCAAGGCTGTGCAGCGTTTGGTGATCTGCACGTAGGCAGGTGCGCGTGTGTCAGTGCATTAAATGCAATGCTACAACTAAAATTAGGTCCATTAACGTCGACCCGCCATCAAAACAATTGAATTTGACACAGACTCGCGCCACTTTTTCAGTCAATGTTATCGCATTGAGCTCGCGTGAGCGGAAAGTTAAACCCGGGCAATTCGCGAGGTTCGACGCGAGTGCTTGAACATCGAAAAAGAAAATTTATTGACCGATTATGTGCAAGATTTTGGCACAGGTTTTTTGGGGGCTTCGCTGGAATTGTAATTTATGTTATCGGATTTTTTGGTGGGGTTTGCACAAATTTTAATAAAGAAATAACATTACTGAAAAATGAATGATAAGATAAAATTTGAAAAAATCTTCAACAAATTATGTTTTATGTTTGCCTCATTTTTTTGTTTTAATTTTTTTATTTGTTTATTATTTTTATATTTTTATTATTTTTTGTTATTTTTTATATTTTTGTTATTTTTTATATTTCTATTAATTTTTGTTATGTTCGGTATTTTTATTATTTTGTGTCATATGTGCTATTTACTTTTTACAGAAATTACCGAAATTTAACATTTTTTAATTATAATTTATTACACAAATTTCAGAAAAATATAGAAATATATTCTGTAATTTTTAATTATTTTCTAAAAATAAAATCTAATCTGTTTTTACGTCCAGCTATCGACGTAAAAAATATTAAATTTGAATGTGTAATATATACGTTCTGTTTTTGCCAGTGTTCGAAAATTAATGTACGGATGCAAACCATTTAAAATGCTTTGTTATGGTCGACATCTACACACTTAATATGTTCGAAAACAAAGTGGTTTAAATTATTTCACATTAAAGCACTTGAAAATCGATTACTCAAAATATATGGATGTGTTTCAATTGTAACTAATAATATGGTGGAAATTCAAGAAGTCGTTTTCGTAATGCTTATTCCCAATATTTCCAATAAAAGCTGTTCAAAGTTTGAAACATAAAATGTTTTCTGAATTTTATGACTTAAAATTTGGCAAATGGACTGTCTTATAATTTATTATTTAATTTAAAAAATGTTATCTACAATTAATTTAAATTAAAATAAAAAAATTATTTAAATTGTTTAAATTATTTTTTTAATTAAAATTATTTAAAAATTAC
Source organism: Ceratoteleas bidentatus (assembly GCA_022817645.1). Lineage (NCBI taxonomy): Eukaryota > Metazoa > Arthropoda > Insecta > Hymenoptera > Scelionidae > Ceratoteleas > Ceratoteleas bidentatus. Next base: position 16,779 of record JABFPB010000058.1, read on the forward strand.
AAATGATTTAAACGTTTTAATCTAAAATTATAAAAATTAAAATATAAAAAAAAAATTTTGAATCTATTAATTTTTCAAATTAAATTTTAAATTGTTTGTCACGTTATTCAGCAAACTGAAACCAAGACAAAATGGTTTTCAGATTTTTTTCAAAATTCCCCGGAAGCGAGAAATCTTTCTATCCGATTTTGGCGCGAAACCAGCTCCGACTTTGAATTATCTGCGACAAACACGAATGACAAATCGCGCATCGACTATTTTCGAAGCAACAAATTCATTAGGCGGTTAAAAATAAAAGTGCGCCACATTAAAAGCGGTTGCGCAACGGCGTTTGATTTGCGCGTGGCGTGCGCACTTCGCTCAAAAAAGAACGAAAAAACATGCTCGTAAACCGCCGCTCTAATTACCAATTCATCAAATGCGTAATTAGTCAGCGCCGTTTTTCGATTCACTGAATAGCCGACGCTTTTCCAGATACGCGCCGCAATTTCTCCCGACATTGAATAACAAATGCGCACAAGCCATTGTGCCGTTTAAAGAGTCGCGGGACCGAACGCCGATTCGCGACGATCACGCAATTTCACACATCTGCGGTTTTTAATGAGAGCCAATCGATGTCAATGCAGCTAATTCCGACTTGCGTCAGCGGCGCCACTAATTCAATTTGTCATCTTTTCAGTTCAAATTCAAATTTGCCGCCAATTCTGTCACTTAATTTCAAATCGTTTGTCGTTTCTTCGAGGGGCAGTAGAATTTACCGCATTTGAATTTACTGGCAATTTTTTTAGAAAGGTTCTTTATTTCAGTTTGAATTTCCCGCCAAAGTAGGAGATTTTTTAGGTTATGTTGTTTTTAAGGTTGGATTTTATAGTAGGTCGTTAAATAATGTTTTTTCACACTCAAATTTCATTCAGAACATCAATTTTGAGCGATTAAAGGTATTTTAAGTTATTATTTTAATTTTAATTTTAGTTTTTTGGGCTCTTTAATTTAACCATTTGACAGGGAAAACCTGAGTGTTTTCCCTGTCAAATGGTTGATGTTTGTCTGTCATCATTGACAGACAATTGTCAATGATGTCGAAAACTCATAATTAACATTCAAATTTCACGCCGTAAAATTTGACCGGTCAGTTTCTGTCGCGGGTGTCATAAAACTGATTCATACGTCGGTCAGGCGCGCGTCAACGTGTGTTCAGCAAAAAAATCGTGTACCCGCGCGTAAAATAAATCACGAGGGTTATCCCGAGCTAAATCATTTCAAATGCACTCGCGCGTTTTGTTCGCGAATTTTTTGCCCTACTGTCGTCGAGATAATCTCAAGTGCGTCAACGGCTCGCGAAATGAATGTTCGAATTTTCGAGATAAGTTAAAAACGAATTTTCCTGTTTTGAAAAACAATTTAAGCTCGAATTTGAAGGACGAAGAATGTCAATTTTCCGAGCGCAAACAATTTGAATAATTTTCAAAATGAATATTTTTAACATTTTTCAGTGTGAATTTATTTTCATTTTGAAAATTGTGTGTAATATGAAACTTTCAGTTTTAATGAAAATTGAATTGCACTCAACAAAATCAACTTTAGCATTTCTTCACGTTTAAATGCATTGGTATAATTCTATTATTTTCTTTTGAACAGCATAAAATAATGGAAAAATGTTAAGTGGCGCAAAATTTAAATACCATCTACGCGATGGTACTTAATTGGCCTCCAAATTACACTTAATAAACGATTCGCAGTATCCAAACATTCGCTTGCGTCATAGTCGGCATTCGGCCCGGTTTTCCCGGCGCAGCATGAAAGCTTCCTGAAAATGCACCCGGATGACGCGCGTGCCACTTCTGTGTAATGATTAATTTCGAACGTTTTTCGCGGGAACATCTCGCGTGGTCAGACAGAGAAATGCGCGAACAAAAAGCATGAGTAATTGGGCGTCTTATTCATTGTGACCGGTGCTTTTTCATCTGCGCGATGACTCACATATATCAGTGGTCTATTTTTACTGAAATTAGCGCTGCGAAACAAAGAGCAAGTTTTTAAGCACCTTTTCAAACGAGAAAACCGATAACGACGTTTTTCCGACAGCCGTGTAACGAATGAGAGCAAAAACGGACGAAAACCAACTTTTTACAGGGACGACAGTTCAAACCCCGGGAAGAGAACTTGATTTTGTTGCTAAATTTAACATCTTTTAATATCTTGATGCATTTTCAATTGCATCTGTAATTCATAATTGAGGTAATCTATCTTGTATATTTTTATTCTAGGAGACGAGGGTTCAAATCCCAATGAAACATCCCTTTTTTCTTTTTTTACTGTTTCTTAGCGTTTTTCTTTCTTTGTTTGTATTTTTCGTAAATTATTCACCATATTCCCATTTAAATTGAGGTAATTTCAGATGAGTTTTAAAAATTAAGAAAAAAATGTAAGATCGATAACCTAGATTATTATCTTCATCTATATAAACCGACATTCCTGAAATAGTTTGGATAACGAACGAAATCAATTAACAGACAATTAATGTACCGGAGTTGGATAAACTAAATCGATATCGCGCTAATTAGCATTGAAAATCGGTTCGCATATGCAATCCGATTGCGCGGGTTTACGGTAATGAATACTAATTTTGTGAGCGTAATCACGCGAGCATTAATCATCGCGACTATGATAATTTTGCGCGCGATTAAGGCGCAGCCCGAAATTGTCATTCAGTGACGCCAATACCCGCGCGGAATTTCTTCCATTGTGACGTTACGTTCGGATTCGGAGCGCACTTTTATTCGGCCGACTATTGTCCGAGGTTAAGGAGACTCGTCACTCATGTTGCGAAACCGACAATTGCTTCCTTTCCAGACGAACTGAATCTGCAACTAAGTTTCCCGTTTCGTCATGAAATGCGATTCTTCGAAGTATGAAGAATTCGCGAAAAACGGAAAGCCACCGAAAGATTTGATTTTTGAACATTTTTGAGGAATTTAAAAAAATGTTACAAAAAATATTTTTCTTAGATTTGTTCAAAAAGATATTTTTGAATCTCAGCAAATTTTTCAAAATTGAATACAAAAATTTTTTTATTTATTCGGATTCATCGAAATGATTTACAGCATTTTCAGAGATTTTTTGTCGATAAGGGAGTCCCTGAACCGACGAAATAGATAGACATTTACAGTTATCCGAATTCGTTGATTAAAAAAAACCCGTCGATACGTTAATTATGGAAATTGAGCTGGCTTAATTAAATGCGCAATCGATAATTCAATATTTATGTTCCTCGGGGTGATAATTGTTAATGTAAACGTGCAGTAGTGCGTCGATGAAATTCAGCCACGTGTCATAATATTCAGGGCAAAAAAGCTGGTCCATTAAAGTGATTTAATTTTTCATGGCTCGTTTCATTTGTTAAAAGCTCACGCTTTGCGGGACGATGCCTCTAGTTTTCACGAGCACAGTAAAATAATGTCAAGTGGAAACGAAATTATCCAAAATAAAACAAGCCATACACGTCAGGATATTAAACGTTTAATACGATTAAGTCTATTTTATATAAAAAGATCATCGTCCAAATTGTTCTTTTAGTTCAGTTAGCAAAACATTTCTGTTGTTTTATATTAATTAAATTAGAGTTTTTTATTTTATTTTTTCGTCGGTAGAACGTCGGTTTTCATCAGATACATGAGATTAATTAGACTGATACAGTTTAGTGAGTGGAGGGAATTTATTTTTTCAGTTTTTTAATATTTTTATAGCTCCAGTCATTCGTGTAAGTAATTAATTTTACAAAATTGTTAATTATATTTTAGATATGTACTAAAATAACTGAACATGCAAATTGAATTGCCACAACTAATTTAGCAATTTTATACAGATTGTATACATTTTGTATAACAAATTCGTCATTTCATATTTCATTTATCATGTGTAACCCAAAATTGAATTTTATAAAATATGCTTGCAATCAAATAGTAACTTTCCAATGAAGCTATTAATTATTTTACACTTGTACCATTTCTTAATATTGTATAAAAAGATAAACTAATCAAAATTGGTTTACTTCACCATACCCTAAGAGACATGAAATGTGAAATCCACGTGGAATATACGTGGATGAATATTCGAACGAGGATTCAACGTAGATTCGGCGTCGAATCTACGGAATTTAGTGGATTTGTCTGTTAGGGTATATTCTAGTAACATTTAACACTACTCACTTTTCTAACAATTTTGTGTCTTGCGCCTCGTCAAAAAGTGAATATCAACGGTTAATAACAATCAACTTGTTTATTCGATAATTACAAAGTAACTTATCGATTTTTTTCTATTTTTCTTTTCAAATTTCCCTGTTTTGTCATAATTTAAGACATGTTTTCTTCTTAATAACTTCATCCCGGGTGAGCCATTAAAATGAAAAATGGTCTTAAAAACTCATAATTTTTCCAGCCAAAATTGCATGCGTGCAATTTCATTTGCACGCGTGCGATTTCACTATTCCTTCGTAAGTCACTCACGTTTTCGTCAATGCTGGTCGATTTCGTCATTCGAAATTCGCGTCGCGGAAATGGGAACCCGGCGGGCGCAAAATGAGCCCATTCGCCCGCAACTGTAACGGCGAAACATCCGCCGAAGTGCGATTGGCCGGCTGCAAATGAGATGTCCGCGGGACAGAGCGCGTAAACGAGATTGACGGGCGCCGTAATCGAATTCGACTTTTTGCCGTGCCTTTGCGTCAAACGCCGGAATCACGTATGCACGGATGCATTATTCCGCACCGCTATCTCGGATTATGCAATTTCGACGTGTCCGCGCGTTATTCAATATGTTAACACTGTGTCGTCGGGTTTCAGCGATCGCTCATTATGCTGGGGACTTTTATTTCGTCGGCTGATACAGCGGAGAATTCGTTTTTGCCACGTGGTAACACTTTTTTATACGAAAATTAATTGGAAAACTATTTTTTCGAAGGGGACTAGGCAGTTTTGAATTTTAGTGATTTTCAGTTGGCAGCATTGGAGTGGATTCGTGACATCAGAACTAGAGATTTTTTATTTCGCGTATTTGATATAACTGTATTTTTCGATCTAGGGACATTTCAGTTTAGAGTTTTTGACTATTGGTACGGCTGTATTTTTGTTCGATCTAGGGATTTTTCAGTTTAGAGATTTTGACTATTGGTATGACTGTTTTTTTGTTCGATCTAAGGACTTTTCAGTTTAGAGTTTTTTACCATTGCTACGACAGTACTCGATTCGTCACACAAAAGCTAGGGACATTTTGGTTTATATTTGTCGAACGTTGGTACGATTGTATTTGACTCAAATCGCACTGAATCACGCCGGAATTACTAGGGACTTTTCGATTGCTGCAACTTTTTTTAACTATTGGCATTCTTGAACATGATCAAGCCACTAAGTCTAGTTATTTTTATAACTGAAAAATATCCCTAAAATTTCATATAAGAATAAACTAGTGAGTAACTGGATTTTTGGGGTTATTTCTCTGATTTTTCTGTCATAACCTAGTACGAAGTGAGAAATATGGCGACATTTACTGCGTTTAAAAAATATATCCTCCGAACAGTGAAATATCGCGTTTTAATGAGTGTTGGCTTGATGTGCGCACTTCCCAGGGAGCAAATTATTCGGGCCGAATGCAGCTTATCGATTGTCCAGTCAATCAGCGCAGGGAACTATGTCGCAGGCTTGCAATCTCGATAAAAGCCGCTCCCTTCAACACGTTGTCGCCGGTATGTCAGCGCGAGCAAAAATACACTCACGACAAGATACGCGTAATCCGCGTAGGAGTCGGGTTTCATCGGGTACAAACAGAAATTCGCCCTCGGGCTGACGTTCTCTTTTGTATTCGACCTACACTCTCGGTTGCAATTGATTTTTTTAATCATCCGTGTCTAGGAAATTAGTAGAATAGAACAATGAACTTGCTCTTGCGAATATCCGAAACTGAGGTAGGTAGTTTTAGTTAAAAATGGTTACCAATACAGATTATAAATTCAGATTCAGAAATGTTACTTAGAGTAATGTTGCTAGAAATATGTTTGCTAGAAATTATTGTACACAAAACCAAGTTTCTTCAAAATTAAAGTTGCTAGAAATAACTCTAAACGTACAATTGTTGCAATGAAAGAAAATGGCTAGCAGTTACTATAAACAAAAAGATTGATGTGGATTTAAATCTCCTAGAATATTTTCGACAAATTGCAAATTCCCACTATAGTGCCAACCTAGCAGTTTGCTAGATATTCCATCTCATTAAAAAGTCTCCAAACAGTTAACATATCAAGAGACACGGTAGTGTCACCGGCCAAGTACAAAAAATGTAAATTCAACATTTTCCCCAGATTCAAGTAAATTTTGATATCCGAAATTGCTAGAATTGGACATTTCGTTGGAAACCTAATCCCGCGTTTGTCAAAGGAAATATTCAATTTTCGACTCGAACTTGCATCAAGCTATTGTCCAACTAACAATAGTTTGTTACACGAGATGCCATCCCGAATTTAGTAGCAATATTCGTGACAAAACAATGCAGGATCGTCATTGAAATTATTGCACAATTACATAGGAAGAAGATTTGCTCCCGACGACCTTTGCCCGCGATACGTTGGGTTTCCGCATGTGGAAGACGAATTTGTTCTTCTAGTCCTTTTTCCCCTTCTCAGTGTTGCCACTGCTTCAGTGTAATTTCGACGACTTTGTTTGTTTACGTTGCGATCGAAGTATCGTCCCGACTGTTTACGCGTTCCAATGACGTTTCCTTGCCATTGAGCGATGATTGTAAACAAAGCAGTTGAGCGGATAAACATTTCCGAGTGGAACGAGAAAGACAGATGTCTTGTTTCCTTCAAGTTGATGAGTTTCCTTGAAATTTTCTGGAAAGTTATCTAGGCAACGTTAAGTTGGGGAATTTTTAAGGAATACCGAAATCTAGCAACTTTCGAAACATTTCTGAATAATTCTTTGTATTCAATGATGACAAATGATAAAATTAACAAATCTATCATTTTAAAAACTTGCTGGAACATTTGGCAGAAATCTTTTAGTGTCTGGATTTTCAATTTTATTGTTCTTTTACATAATACTTTAACCTAGAAAGATGATAATGTCTTATTTACATATTTCTAGTAACTTTTATCTGATATTGGAACTAATTATCTTTGCTAGATTTCTATTATTCAAACACATTTTTCATTTCTTTAACTGTACTTTTTCCAGCAAATCTTTTGCTAGAAAACATTCTCCAATGGGTTGGTAATCCCCCTACAATACTCGTTCGAATTAGGATAAAATTTTTAAAAAACATCTTTCTACATAATCTAAGTATCCGAAAACATAAAACATAAGTTTCCTTGTAAACGATTAGGTCTAGAAAACAAAAGTGAAAACAAATGCAACACTCGAGCCGCAAAACTGATTGCCGCGCATAATTCAACGCGAAACACGTTTCTTTTGACGCGAGATATCGCGAATCGCCGCACGGCATTATAAATAGAATAAAAGTAACGGCAACTTCGTAACCTGACTCAATTTTCGCGCTAATCAAAGTTGCGCGTCTGCGTCACGCCGATACCTGGCAGCTTAATTGAAAAGCATGTACGCGAGCCTCGAAATAACGCAATTACAAAACGTTACGGCGAGAACGAATGATAGCGAGGCGGACAAAAAGTCGGACTTTCGCAGCTGTCGTCACCCGCCACCTATTACCTAAGACAACGTATCACCCAGCTTTCGCAGTAAACACAATGATTCCCGAAATGAGATAGAATCTGTCGTCGAAATGAGCTAAACTAATCCGATATAATCTTCTGTAACTTCTTAAACTTTTTTTAAACTTTTCTTTAATTTTTTGTTTGCTTTTTTTCGTGTTTGAATATTAAGTGATAAATTATGAATTGTTGAATACTATGACTGATATTACTGCTAAAAATAGTTGGTTAAATTTAGATAATTTTATTGTGATAAGAAAATAACAGTAATTTGAGGAAAAGTACATTATTATTTTTAGAGCCGTTTAGCAAAAGTACTTTCCAATCGAGCAATTTTTTTAATATTAGAAAACGTATTTGGTAAAAGAAATTCTAAAGGATTAGAATTTATATGGAGATACATTATTTATTTCGATATAAATTAATTTAGCAAAGGTGTGAAATAAGTTAGAGTGAGTTTCTAGCAAAAACTTTCATTAGCAAAAACTAGACATTTTTTAAATACGTGAAAGGTTTTGGTAGAATATTACCTAGCAAAAGGGTTAGAATGAAACAATTATTTTTGAAAACTAGTTTGATTTTAAAGTCTGATTTTAAATTTCAAACATCTGAAATATTCCACACATCTAGCAATATTTAATAAAGCTTTTTTCATCAATTGTTTAAATTACTTTTGACTTTTTTAATCACGCCATGTATACGGAATAATAAAAAATGTGGCGAATCGGAAAGTTCTTCAGAGTCATTGTTGGCTCAAAATAAAAGTGTATCATCTAATTGACGTGGAGCAAGTGACATAAGTCTTTTTATTGAATACTTGACTTACAAGAAAGTCAATTATTTGTGTAAAATGTTTACGAATTGTGATTCATTTCGAAGTCTGTTCTTCTTGTAGTGATTCATGCAAGTTTCACTGAATTAACAATGTTTCGGCTAACGTAACAACAAATCGAGTTTCCAGAACATGAAATGTATCTATTTGAAGATAATAATGCTTTTCCATGTTTCGAATTTTTGTGTGTAATTGTGGATTATTATAAAACGCGATAAACTGAAAACATTTTAGTGGTGAAATTAAAAATGTTATCACCGTTACGATGTGTAACTTTCTTATGACCTGTTAAACATTTCAAAATTTGTTATTTCATCGAACGACGATGTTTTGAAAAGACTATGATATTTATAACTTTATCAATTTTATACACAAACGTTTTTAAAGTTAAAATTTTATAGAATATAAAACTTTATAAAACGTTTATATATAAATTGAATTAAAAATGTTTTATAAATACATTTATAAATACAAAATGGAATCAAATTTCAATTGTTAGGAATATTTCTGAAAATATATGATAAAAATGATATTTTAATCGAAATGAACTGCAAATAAAAATAAAAGTGTAACATTACTAGAAAAATGCAATATTGCTAGAAAAAATGTTTTAATAAAAGTAACTATTTATTAAATTAAATTTACTGAAATTAAATTTGCTATCAGTTGCTAGAAATAACTAGAAACACAATGTTACTAGAAATCACGATGCTAGCAAACTTGAAAAAAATTTTAAATTCCAAGTTAATGTAGCAACATAAACTCAGAAAAATATCCTTTTGAATAAAAAGGATCCGTACCCAAAAAGAAAAATCGTTTTTATCGAGAAGTGTTCCTTTTGTCAGAAAAGGAATCTCCTTTTGATAGAAAATGAACTCGTTTCAGGACAAAAGGATATTCTTTTTGGAATCCTTTTCGTTAAAAAGGATATTTTTCTGAGTGCATTATAGCGAATTTGGGTGAAATTGTTGAGTAATGAGATGTTTGGTATCATCCATTAAAATCGTGAATTCGTGAGAGAGAATGAGAGATGAGAACAGACGAGCGATTATTATTTCGAAAAGGGTATTTTTGTTAAATTCCTGCGCTCTTACTTGATATCTTATTAAGATAACTCCCTCTTTGTTTCAGGAATGTTCCATTTCATTCACGATATTCAATTCAATTGAAATTCGATTTAATTATAAATTCGCATATTTCGATAATTGAAGCGAACTCACATTTTAATACTGAAAGTTGAACGTACTTACATTTTTATATTAAAATTTTATTCATGAAAGGGTGAAGCCGTGGATTATTAATTTTCAAAATACTAAAGAATATTTTTATAATAACGTTTATCAATTCTGACTGGAACTAGTGTACTGAAAAATTCGTCGTTATTTATTATAATAGTCTCCAATTATCATTTGGAGACAAGAAGCTCGAGACATTACAAAAATTAAACTTTTAAAACCCGAAGCGAAAAGGGAAAATACTTGTCTTTTGAATAGTTTATTGATTGATTGAATTATTTGAATAATTATCGCCTACAATGAAAGAACCATTATAATTTTTGCACTGGAAAAGTTATTTCCTAATTGAATGAAAAAGCTTTTCATTGTTCGTATCTTAAAAGCTTCCTTTTTTCGCCAAATGTTTTGTTCCGCGATCGCAAGTAATAAGTGCAATAACTTGTATCAGTCGTTATTCCCCCTTCATTCGAAGGTTAGTATTAAAAAAGGCATATTTTCATCGACGAAAACTATTCGCGGGGAACGAGATTGGCAGGAGCCAAGACGGCGAAGAAACCATAGACTATGGAACACGTCATATCGATCACGACGCTGGCTCGGAAGGATACGCTTGACTGGTGTCAAAATGGGATCCCTCCCATACTTTTCTCGCACAAAATATTCATTTCTGATACATCATATTTATATATTTTCGCACATTTCGTTCAGTATTTTACAGCTGACATTTTCGACGAATAAATATCACGAAATATTACTACTAAAATGTACAATGTGTATATTTTATTCTTAATTAAAATTCCGGGGAACGATTTTGTGCTCAATCACACTGTTATACTATGGAATGATACCATGAATTTAAAGTCAAATACGTCGATTTAACCTTGACGAGGAAATAGTTATCGATCGTCTTGTAAGTGTAATAGTGAAAATCGTTCTTATAATTAAATAAACGTTGCGTTGATTAAATTCCTGTAAAATGTCCACCCATGTGAAGCAAACTGGGAATTTAATTCGCGAATCGATGTAGCCGCATAATATGTCACTTGTAACATAAAAAACGACCGAGTTATGTTTTGAAATGCCAAACGCTGCGTACGCAAATAATGTAGAAATTCTTTGAATATCAAAAGCACTGAAAAAGATATAACATGATTTTCGACAAGAAATGCACGTGGAGGTGAAGGAGAGGACTGCGACATCCGAGGAATGCAAAAAATGCAATGCTGCAAGAACAAAGTTGCTATTTACCTTACTTTCTTAAGCAAGAAAAATTTAGCTCGGTTTGACTATTCAGTTGATTCAGAACAATGTTTGCCGAACGTCGTCATTCTTCCTTTAAGGGATGGCACCGGTGGAGCGTTTGTAATAGTATCAAGAGTATTTCTCTAATGATTAACAGTATACCATCATTTGCGGCAAAACAACAAAGGTGTTTGCTATTTACGACGGCGACAGCTTTGTTCCGTGAATACACAATAACTGTCTCCGGTTTTCGACTGAGTTACTGACATTAATGAAAATATATGACGATTTATATTCAGTTCTGCGGCATAGATAATTAGATGCGGTAATGATGTGTGTTGCGAAAAAATTTTACTGTTTTGTTTGAATAAGAAGACTATTATCGTTACTTGGGATTACTTTAATTTGCACAACTCTCCTCAGAGAGATAAATAGTTTCCGTCGTAACACGGCGTGATTTGAAGTCTATTTATTGGAAATTATTTAATAGATAATGTTAAGTAGTTTTTAATTTATTGACAATAATCAATATATTCCTTATTAAGTAGGAATATAAGTCTTCATAATATGTAATAAAAATCAAAAACGTGTATTTGGTAAAACGTAATAAAATGTTGTTCATACATTATATATCATTATAAATATATTGATCAACGCAATTCTGATCAATCAGGTTGATCATCTATCACTATTGAAAATATTTTAACTCAACGAAAATGACATTGATTCTTATCAAATTCTACAGATTTCAATCGAGATTCAGACTTCAATTAAACTCAGAAACCAGCGACGCGTGCGCGACTATACGGCTGCATTTTGCAGGCGTAACCTTGCCGCGATATTACACACATCGCATAATACAATCTCTAAAATTTTGCGGAAGTGTGACAAATTAAATATATTAGTAAATATAGAATAATATAAAGAAATATTAATTTGTCTTTTCTAAGTATGTGAATATATATTTATTCACGTACTTAGAAAAGAATAATACAAATTAAATCCAGTTATGAAATTACAGTAATATATTTGTTGCATACTAGCTTGTTTATATTCAATACAGTCGTATTCGTTCTGAATGTAATTTCCTTCAGTTAGCTCTGGAATATTTTCGATACACTGAATATTTAAACTAGTTTAAATGGTTTAGATGTACAGCGTTCACTTATTGATGGGTGACAAAGTAATAACAATTATGTATTCCGCTAACAAATATTGTGTTTCATAATTTCATATTGCAGGCGGTAATAGTATATCAATTATAATTAATCAAGTATAATTAATAATCTAGTAAAAATAGTATATCCGTGTATAATTAATTTATTAATGTATAATTAATAAACTCTTTATAATAAGACAACAAACGTTCAGTTTGTCGAGTTAAGAACGAATTTTACCTAGTTACATAACTTATAAGTTATTTAACTAACTTAACTAGATATAATTCGTTCTAACGACATTAATGTCGTTAGATCACCTACCGAAAATTTAAATTTGGTCGCCGATACTGTGCCAACATTGGCGAAATTGTCACAATCCGAAAACCGTCGACTTTTCTTCATGAAACCAATTACATTATTCATGCGTTAATGGATTGCAGAGCACATAAAAAAATTATATAAATAAAAATCGATTGACATGAAAATATATGACAAATAATCTTGCTGCCAGTGAGTACTGCGCTATGATAGTGGCCATAAATTGTGGATTTTTATAGGTTTTTCTGTTTATAACGCAATTTTTTTGACAGTGCGATGTATTCGAATGCGATAAGAATATTGGCAGAATTATAAGTATAAAGAGGGTTAGTCACGTATGCGGTTAGCCAATCCAATAAGAGCCAACGACCCTTTAAGACACAGGTGGTGTTTTAGGAACGAAATATTCTACCATTGGTCCAGTTGTCGGTTTCGCCGTAGTTCACTTAGTGCGGCTCTCATAGCTCTCATATGGAGCCTGCTTTCCCATATGACCGTTAAACGATGTGCCGCGACTAATAAGGTTAGTTTTATGTCTCGCTGAACAAAGTTAATATCGGATCGCTACACTCACACTCCGATAAGAGTAGAAATATGGGTGCTCATAGTTGAATTCTATACTTGCGAAAACGTAAAATATGCTGTCGTTGCGCTCTTACTGTCTGTTTTATTACGATTATCGGAAACAGCAACTGTACCAGCGCTATCTTTCGTAGCTCCTTTTCATTTTTCGATTATATTTCGGGTTTATTTATGATCTGCGCATATTAGCTATATGCATTATTGCCTCATCTTTATTGTGGCGCTGACGTATGCGTTTACACAATTTATGACGTTTTCCTAGTTTATGTACGTCAAAAAAGTATTCATTGCGATAACGAAACACATCAATATGTCCCTAAGAAAAGAACTCGTTGCATCAATGTAGAGCGTTATGAAAAAGATACAAGACGGTACAAACTTTTATGAAATTAAAAAAATAAGTTTATATATTTAAATATATAAACTTATTACTTTTTGTGTTGATTAATACAAAAAGTAAGAAACAAAGTAAGAATTGTTACAGCAGTTTGATTAGTTTACTGGGGTTTTCATTAATAATTCGTGTTTTAATTCAACTTCAATTAGCGGAAAATGGTAAAATGGAACAAGAAAAAAAATATCAAAAAGTACGATTTGAATTCTCTACTCGTACGTTTTCATTAGAACAATAATGGAAATGTTTTGTGCTGTCATAATTAGTTCGGTACGAAGCTATTTTTTTCAAATACATGAACTTGATCTGAAAATGAAGTATATTCTCACATCGTACGATTCAATTTATTTGCTTATAACAATGTGAAAATAAAAAGCAAAACCTTGTTATTTCGTCACTTTCTATTCCGTTGATCGGCACACGCTACGCTGATGTTACAGCTTCATTTTCACGAGAATATCGCAAAGATTGGCGCCACGCAAAATTTGCACGAAATCCAATTTCCAGATTTTCGACTACGCCAAGTTTTCGTGCGGCGTAAAAACTTTCAGCCCACGACGCGATTCGCAAGAGTCGTCGAACTTGCAACGGATAAAGTTTTTTTTATAAATGAAAAGGAAAGAGCGGCGAAAGAATATAGAGGGGCTCCAGGATGAGCTTCTTTTTTCTCAAAAGCGGGAAGAAAGCTAGTGATATCCGCTCATAAACGCCACTTTCATTCGATCAACGGTTCTCTGCCTCTTTTTTCTCAATTTAAAACCTCTAGAAGATGATTTCCCGTGAATCGAAACAAATTAAATATTATTCAAGTTAAATTGTTCACTAATAGTTTCGTCTTGAACAATCTCGGCATTCAAGTCTTATATGACGGGTCCAAATACAAAGCACCATTAATCCGTCTGGTAATACGAACATTATTTAGGCAAATTAGGAAACTTTGATAGACTATTGTCCTTTGCGCTTTTGTATTTTAAATAGAAAAGTATATCACTAATAAACGGATAAAAGAAAAAAGATATTAATTAAAGATTTTAATTAATAACGATCTTCAGAGATTTTTTAACATTTTAATTAATGACCATATGGGACTTTCAGTGTTCCCAATTTATATCCTAACCAATTTCTATTTCGAGCGACATTAAAATATGAAGAAGTAACATTTATGACTAAAATCTTGACGATATTAGAAAAGGACATTCATTTGACCTTTATGTCTAGAATGTATCGGAAGAATTTGCAGCGTCGCAAATGTAAATGAAGGGTCGAAAGTATAACCGGTGAGATCTATTGGGGATGCTGAAAAGAAAGACAGGGCAAGAATATGACCAACGACAGATAGCCAATATCGTAGAAAGTCCGAGTGCGAAATGGAAATTATATCTGTCGATATTGCCGGAGAACTTTTTCTCACTTTCGTTACCTCTTTTCCTTTCGCTTAAGCAAACTTATTTCCCATATTTATGAAGCGACTGTCAACAGACTTGATATTGATATAATCGACCATCTTTTGCAAATTCACACAAATTGTGACATACTTACTATAAAATGATAAAGAAATATTGAGTTCAACAATTCATTGGTGATATAACAATGTAGGATTCGTATACTCTATACACAGTATTACACACCAAAACGTACAGTAATATTACAATAATTTCCTAATGACAGAGAAAAACTGTTTCACATGACAAAATATAATAATAGATTATTGTTCTGTGTAAGAACATTCTGTATGAGAACATTCAATACTAACTTAACGACGAAGTAATATATAAATACATAGCTGTTAAATTTACAGTCTTTCAACGAACGTTGAAAGTAATAAAAAAAACAGTAAAAATATATTTTTTCCAATAGCCAGGAGTTCAGAATTCTGCAAATTGACATAACTATGTTGTGCTAACTTATAATTGACCGCAAAAAAGTAAAGTAATTGACCGAAATCGGAATATGGTATCTGGGAAAAGCAAAGTTTATAAGTACATTGCCTTTCAAGTGCTCATTATGTATTTGTAACAAAGTCGGAAACATTCGCGCTCCAGTTGCCAGATGATATGAACATCTGAGAATCTGACATGTGTCCGACTAAATAACTAAATATGGGTCAGATCATGTTGAGATACGCTGTATGTAGTGAAGTCATTGCGACGGCCGATGTGACGCATTTTCTATTAGCTGCCTTATCGTTGTGTTGACGGTAAATCAACAAACGATGAATTCGCCGTCAGCTCATCTGACATAGGAAATTGGCCAATCTTGGGAAAACGAGCTCTCAAAGTCTTTATCCGCACTTGAGCTCTGGATGACGTGGTTGGATTGAGCTTTCGAGAGCAGAAGCCACGATTACGCAATTTTATTGTCCACACAACGAGGATCGACATTTGCGTGACGCCGTCGCGGTGTAAACGGATTAATAAACTGAGCAGTTTCAAAAGTTGCTCACAACCTGTATAAGTCACCCCGCACGCGAGGATACGATTAAACTTTTATTTTGAAGATCGTTATCCACACATGACATACGTATTATTTATTCAGGCATTGACTACCTGAACATTGTACGTGTAAAATGAGTTAGGATAGCCTATAACTCTAAAATACGAATGATTGATACCGCATTAGATGTGTAAAAATTGAGGAATTTTTATTTTAAGTACATGCGAAAAAGCAGAATTCACTGTAAAAACAGGTGTCTTATTTTAAAACACATTTTGTCCCATTTTTAAAACGTTTTCAGGTGTTTTAAATTGTAACCTATCTTTTTATAACGGAAAACACTTCTAACGTTTTAAAAATTGAAACGGGAGTGTTTTAAAATAGGACATGTCTTTTTGCAGTGTTTATCCGCAATGCGGTCAATTAACTTACCATTAACTTACCATTATCTCGGGCTTTGTTTGGAAACAGTCCGGCCGTTCCAGTGCTAATTCATACACTGTTCCTTCAAAACATTACAATTACTTCCGTATATATAGAAAAATGGTTTGGTTGATTCAAATAAATGTATTTGTTCTAAATAAAGAATTTATTTGGCACAACTAATCATGTACTTACTTTAAATTTAATTATAGAATAACTTCTATAATACAAAAAAAACAAGAAATTTAATTATTGGTAATAACTTTCTGAAATAAATATATTTATATGCGGCAAATAAATCTTTTTTTCTATGCATAAGCACGGAATTTCTTCCCGTGCAGAAAAACTAAAGGCAGGATCATAATCGCGTTCTTGCCTGTTGCCATACTCATGCCATAGTAATGCCTAAATAAGCCTTACTGTTGCCAGATTTTCTTTTCCGCTACGAAATTTTAAATCTAGTAATTGTGTAAACTTATTGTGACTTGTTTTGCCATGATAACAATTATTACGATCGTTAATTATTTTTAGATATTAAATGTTCACAATTACTGTAAAATATAGTTGTTTCAATCGTCACGAATACAAACCATTTAAATGTTGCATTTTCGAGAAAAGGAAATAAAGTGGAATTTGCAATTGTAATAGCATTGGAAAAACATTTAACTAATAGTCAAAATTGTGTTATTTAAATGTATGTACACGTAATAAAAACCCGCACGGTTGCATGTTGTAAAAAAGCTATTCTGTAATTGGGAAAATCATGTCGCTCGTTCATTCAAATTTCGAAAAGTTATCAATTGTATTTTCTAAGTACGACTGGAGATTGCATATAATATGAATTGTAAGTGAAAACTAAACAATCCATTAACTCACATATTGCATCATTTCAACGTTCTAGAGCAGCACTGAATGTGATATGACTCTAATTGCGACAATATTGCTTTTATGTTTTAAACGTGATCAAATATTTCGTCTCTCACCCATTTGAATATACACTCTTTACCGAGTACAGCACGAATCAATAAACAAGACATAAAATAAAAAATACCCGCTATCAATACTCAATCGAACAAAAAGCTTTCACTGAATGCAAGTATATAAAAATAAACGTGTAATCTGTATTAACTTTGTAACATGAAAACTGTAAATTGCATTGCAAAATACGGAAATCTAACTAAACTCGTATATCGATGACATTTTATATTGAAGCACACTCAGTCTGTGCAGTAATGTGCTCGCCTTGGCGCGCATCATTCAATTGCATTCACGTTGCTGCAATAATTGCCCTTGCATCTCGCTCAAAGCTTTGTACAATTTTGCGAAACAAAAACTTTTCAAGCCACGAATTATTTGTAATTTAATAGATTAACATCACGTGCAATTCTCGTGGATTATTTAACCTAGTTTTCAACGAATTTTTAACGAGGTGGTACGCATCAAAGCAGGCACAATCTGCGGTGGACATGCTTCTTACTGCATACACGCGCGTAAACCGTGTACGATGTTAATGATGCGGTATAAATGTGGTTTGAACTCGCGAGACTCAACCGAAAACGATGGTGTGAAAATATTCAGCACGCGTTCGGCTGTGTCGAACCAACTACACTTTTAACTGGAAATGTTGTGTCAGCATAATTTATTTTTCAAACTATTCCATGCTACCTCACCCGTCAACTTGATGCTTTACATTAATACTGTCGTTAGGAAATTGATATTTCACGTTTGCATGTAAAGATATGGTTAAAATCGTTGAAACGTATATACATAGAAATGCGTTATACATTAATAAATTTATGTTTACACATTGGGGAAACTTCTTGTAACCCTTACCAGAAAAACATGATAATATTTGTATTTCAATCTTCTCATCTTTTCATTCGGCTTTTTAGTCTTTTAGTAACCACAAATTAAATTAAAACCCGGAAAATGATTTCTCCAATTTTTTCTTGGCAATGGTTCCAAAAAGAATAGTACAGAAGGCAAATAACGTTTTGTCATAGTAACGGTTACATGAAATTTCTCTGCGCGCAAGGCTCTGAAGATCGATTTAACTCTGCAGAAGTATTGTTGCAAGTTCCTAATTTACCAAGCTTGATAATTCTGCGGGTGCCCGCAATAACCAGTTAAGTGACATTTCCTTAGATATCGGTACATATTCCTTGAATACCAGCGGGAATCTTGAATTTTGTTACCATTTCGACTCACTCAAGCCATATTTAACGGCCAATCGAACAAACACAGGTTTTGAAACTTTGTTAGAAAACGACGGTTCATCGTTTCCCTGAGATCTTGGAAATAGTGAAAATTTATTAACGGGTTATTGCGGACATGCTGTGAATTAAGCAGAATAATCAGACTGAAATAAAAATAACGTCTTTTTTGCTCAAATTGGTCAAACGGCAAATCTTTAGCAATTTGTGTAATTAATTGCGCGCAGATTTATATTATAAATATTATATTATATTATAAATAAACCTGCAACAATTCATTTTTAGTCAAACACTTTTTTTTCAAAAAATTAAAGCATAGGGATTCAATTTCAGAGAACTTTATTTTTAAAAAACAGTATTTAATTTGGAGGTCTAGAAGATATATTTTATTTAGAGTGTACAGAACGAAAGATCGATGAGGGTAGAGTGAGTCGGTTAAAAGGATCAGAAAGAGGTTACAAATTTTGTCAGATTTCAAATTAAAAAGAATTCGTTGTTGAGAAACTGCAAATGCGTTGCAATAAAAGTGATTTCGGGTTAATTGTTTGCAGATATATTCCTCTAAATGTAAATTGTACACATCATCAATTAAAAAAAACACTTTTCTACGTTTCTGCAAACATTAATTAATTAACTTGTTGAACTTGCTGCAACACTTCCTAGCTCGTTGTCGTGCTTGTTAAAACTGGTTTTTTAATTAGTTCTATTCAGAACCATTACAGACAAACTATTTCAACTGTTTATCTCTTCTTCCGTTTTTCTTCGACCCCAAATTTAATTCTAAGTTGGTATTACAAACAAACCATTAACAGCTCTGAGATCAGAAGAACAATTACCATTATAAGCATAGCGTTCCAGTCGTAAATTCGACTTCCCATGGTTTAAATTGAAGCATTTAAAATGTAAAATGCCCTTTTAATTGCGGACCGGAAAATGATAACCGTTTGCGGCAATTAAGAAAATCAGGGTAGGAAGGCATTTAGGTCTCATCGCCCCGTGAAAAAAAGGGGCACCTTAGTTAGCCGTAAAACTCAAACTTTTCAATAATGGCCGAAGCTTCGGTTATAATAAAGCGAATAAACGTAAAATTACCGCGAGCACGCGTTTCGCGCGTCTATTATTCGAAAAGTTTTAGAGCGTTTAATGGCTTTTAGAAAGTCGAGCGCACGGCGCTACCAAAAAGTCGTTACAACTCCCAGAGCGCTCAGAGAAACTCGCTCTGTCTCCCAAGCCATCAGACTATCTCTCGCCTTCTTCCTCAAGACCCTTATAGCGTTCTTGACAATAACTTGGTTCAATTTATACTTTAAATTATCGGCTGCTACGGCCGTTACGTTTCAATTTATAACCGGTTTGCGGTGAATTTTCGACCTACCGCGACCCTGTTACTTACTTTTGCGCTTTGTCTTTTCTTTCGCACGCTAGCTGCGAGTGCTGTTTTCCCAAACAAGCGCTTCAAGAAGAAACTTTTCAGGTGTTTTCAATTTTGAAAACATATTACCAAGTGTTCCAAAACAAACGTTTCAATCCAACTTCATTCACTTCTATTTGGTTTTAAATCAGCCATCGTAAGTATTCAGTTATCATTTCGATTATGTTATTGCAAGCACGATTTTTAGATTTTAATGGTTGCTTTTAGATACATACAACTTGTGCAAACGACTTGGTAGAAGTAGACATTCATCTACACTGGGAAAAAATATGCTGGCCCAATTCAAAAATCGTCAGATGCAACTGAAAAATGAGGTTGTGTTTACATTTGAAATGAGGTTAGCCTCAGATGTGGGAATTACTTTGTAATAGAGGAATTGCTATGCGATACCCAATTGAGCTAACGTGTTGGTTTTGTTGATCGAACATATTGCTTTATTGAAACAACATAGCTAATGTTACTTCATTTTTAATTTTGATTTGTCATACCCTTTTTTCCCAGTGTAGTTAAGCTTGTTGGGACAATTTAGAAACCGTAGAAAGTAAAAGGGTTGGAGAAAATAAATTGAATGTAACACTTGTATCTATACTGAGATTAAAAATCATTTATTAAAGGATTTTTTCACTATGAAATTTCCTGACAGTTACAAAATATGCAAATTTCTTCAAAAAAATTTACTACCGGCAATAGAGTTATTTATACACACTAAAAAAAGGAACCTTGATTCAAGTATATTTCACTTGAATCAAGTATATAATATTCTCAAAAATACTAAGAATATATTTCACTTCATTTAAGTGAAATATTCTTAACTGAAGTAGACATATGATAGTTTCAAGTAAAATATACTTGTTTCAGACTAAAATATACTTTCTTCAAGAGTATCTCATCCAATAATATAATATACTTGAAAACAGTCACAATTTTTTTTTCAGTGCAGGTACTCATAAAAATGTATATTACTTATTTCTATAATTTATTTACATAGTACTTCAATAAAATTATTACGAAGCTTAATTTTTTTCGAACGATATTTATTCTTCGTTTGCAGATTTATAAATTAATTAATTATATTGTTCCCTCAAAACGTATATAAAATATATATCATTTTGACTATGAGGGTTATACATCGTCTGGATGAAGTTTCCAAATGTTCAACGATAAAATACATAACGTCCTCGTAGTTGTAGTGAAAGGGTTGAATAATTAATTAAAACTGAAGATTGTTCAGAATGTAGCGTACCTAAATCGTTGTAGCATAGCAAAAATAAAACAAACAATTTCAATCAAGAAATTAGGGTGATATGAAATAAAAGCAAATTTTCTTCTGGCTTGATTAACACTCACTGAAAAAACTGACTTGATTGTAGCAACCATACCTTCATTATTACACTCAGTATGGTTGATGCAAACGTTCATTTACTTGGGACAACCGTATGTATGACTGTCCTTTAACAATCAGCAATGTTGCAAAGCCTTATAATCATCAGAACATTCGTAAGATGAATGTTCCATACTCTTCATTTCAATTTATGTTCGTAAGTTAAATGAAACTGTGAACTGTGTTTATCTTCTATATTATTTTTATCTATTATAATATATATATATGAAAAAGTCTTATCTCAATAAGGCAATGTTTGTATTATACTTATAAAATAAAACTTTATATAAAACAGTGTCCATTAATGAACATGTTGTTCAATTTTATAAAGTTTAGACCTCCAGCGTAACATCGTCACTTTTCATTTTCTCTCGTAAAAGTTTGTCGGTATTTCATCGATTTTATTCGTGACAACAGATTTCCCAATTTTAGATAGTTTTCAATGTTACGTTTGCATGTTAAAAAAGTGTTTCTTTTCCTTCGTTTCCGGGTTTATTTGAATATGTGTTCGAATGAAAATCTAGTTTTTTGTAGCACTGTGCGCCCAATATTGCTGTAGATTAAATCAGTCCAGAACACCTGACATAAATCATAAAATCACGTAATACAAAAAACCTATCCCAATTATTTTTTACTCATAAACTAGTCATTCTCATGACATAAAATTAATTAACAAGTAAAACATTTGTATTAGTTAGTTTAACAAAAAAAAAAAAAAATGAAAAATCTCGTTACCTCATGAAAAAGTTTCACAGTTAACTTCTTCTCTTTTCGTTACCCAGTATGTTAGCAGATAGTTAGTTCTCACCTATAAACAAATACTTCCGTGATAAATTGGCAACTTTCTTTAATTACAATCATCGTGTAATAATAGCAGCGATTTCGAGCACGCTAGGTATTTTCGACCCTTGCTCATGACATACAACCCTTCGGCTTGAGCCTTAGTTATTAGTCTTTTCCTCGGCAAAGTACCCTAGCAGCCCGTATCACTCGAGCGTCCATCGATCGCAAGTCCATTCCTGCAATTATCTCATTTACGCGATGAGACGAAGCAAAACTTTTTGAAATCTTGCGAACTTTCTAAAGGCAATTTTACGTAGATTAAAAAGTTGTCGGCTTTCTATAATGTCCTGGGCGTTAACCGTCTTTGACGCCCGGTGGTCCTCATTGCTTATTACAGCCTGGACCTTTTCTCAGCGAAAGCTTTTGATTAACATTGATGGAAGAATACAACGCAGACAGTTTCATTTATCATTTGTTTCGGGTGAGCACTTTCAGTAATGGAACAATTTTATGACTTCGATGTCAATTTTAAATTTTATTTGTTTCGACTCGAAACGACTTTCTTCATGGAAAACTCTGATTAGAATATCGAAAAATGGGCTTTTTGCCCGATGGGATTTTTCGGCACGAAAAAATGATGAACAAAATGATGAATACAATCAAGCATAAATATATCGATTAGGAAAAACTAAAAAAATATTTTGAGCCATTCACAATGTATAGTTGTAAACTTTATGATTTATCAATAATGTAGTGATATTTTCTGACTACCATCAATAATTAATAACTGCAAATCAGTAATTTAAACATCCCATTTATTGTCATGCGTTATAAATTGTTTATATGCGAATTCTAATTCGATATTTATTCAAACATACGAGTCATAGACAACTGAACTAAATAAAACTTTTGAACTTTTAATGAATTAATGTATACTCCTCAAATTACTGTAGTGCACATTCGCATTACAACGGTTCAATATTTCATAAAACGAAAATGCCTTCAGTAACAGAAAATTGAAGAGCTCACGCATCGAAGAATCGTGGCAACTTAACTGTTTGGCAATCGACGTTCGCCAAGCACAGATTCTTAATCAAACGTCAATATTTAATAATCAATCGCAGTAAAGTTAAAGTTAAATCATCAACGTTTTTTTTCGTTATTAGCGAAACTAAATACCTGAAAGCTCCATTTCACAATTACCGGGACTGAATTTGACATTTACCACTGCATTTTCATTTAATAATTCACCCACAACTTAGTCAACCAATTTCGCAAAGTGTCCTCGTGTGGCACCCATACCCATCAAAGTAGAAAAAAGGCGAATACCTTAGGTTTGCATACAGTTGCGTCGCACGCCCAATATGTAGTTGTGAAAGTGATATTACTTGAAAGTGGCTGCTTTTCCACGTGAACGGAGACCTTGAAACATTTACACACGAATGCATGAAAAAGCCGGCATATTCTTCGCTTGCACGGCGCCGGCAGAACGGAAAAGGGAAAACGCACGGGCGCAGGCTTCGCGTTATTTATTTCCCAGCCGAACTCACGCGGCGGCGGAATTGAAAAAGCGGCGAAGAAAATGAAAAGAAGAGGGAGTGCAGGTCCGGAGAAACGCCATTAGCCCTTCAACGGCGTGGCGTGGCTGGGTGCAACACGACCGACTCGAAGATTTACGGATCGAAGAGTGACGTTTGGTGAAAGCTCTGCCTTTGCGCTTTCGAGAGTCTGCTGTGGATAAGATACGCGCGCTAAGTATAAAGCGAACTTTATATTTTCGCGGGCGCTATAATTACCAATACTACTGGGCCAGTCCTACCGTCGATTTCGCTGCATCGCTGCTCGGAAATAAATTGTATTTCCACTTTGATTTTAAATATCGATCAGAGCTTATTTCGCGTTTCCAATCAAATAACAGTTCCGATTAAAAACTAATGGGATCGTCCTGCGAAATGTGCGTCGCGTTTATCGACTGGTGATTCTCACGTGGATACATAGGCCTTTTATGATGGCTCAAACGCAAAATCTTATAGTTTAAAAGTAGAAAAAAATATTCGAAGACATTTTTTGGAACTTGAAAACTTGCAAAGGAGAGAAATTGGACAGTAGTTTTGGCGAAGTAGTCGTGATATGCCAAGCGTAATTATTGTTAACTAATATCGACTTCCTACATTAACGTGGAATGATAATAATTAATCGGACGTTTTATACTGTCCGCAGTATTAAATTAACTGATAGCGAAGCTATCAAGTAATATCAAGTAATTTTTGCTAGAACATTTCACGCAAATGTGAAATAGCACTGATTCGTTATATGATGATATTTACAGTCCTAAAAAAGCTACTAATAATTTTTATCATCTCGGTCCATCTGCACATGTAATTATCGGTGCTCTTTGAGGCGTGCAGACAGAAATGTAATAAAACAGCGAATATCGCGAATGAGGAAAAGATATATATTTTTATACTAAAAAATTTCAATGCATACATTCAAGTATTCCTACATCAATATTTTAGAAAAAGAAGAAGCAAGGCATTATTATGTTTTGCCTCTAGATGTATTTTGCTTGTTCCTCTACCTTCTTGGCTTTTACTTGAAACAATTTTTTTCATATATTTTTCACATATTATTGGTTCAGGTCATTAAAAAATTCTAGTAATATTGTGTGGTTTCGAGTCACTTCATTCATGAACTTTTAAATAATTTGGGTTTTCGGCCCATGACGAAGTTCCTCTTATCAGTTATCCACTTTTGATCGGCATATCATTGCTCTAAACATTCAACAGATTTTGCCTGGGCAGATTCTGAATTATTTCGTCTTGAAATGGCGCATGCGCTTTGTAATGAGTTTGTAGAGGATGGATTCGTAAGTCAAGAAACCAATACAGCCAGGAAAAGTTTTCATTAAGCAGAGATTAACAGAGTTAACGCTCCGTGTATATTGTACAAACGCATATTACGGTTCGACAATGAAGATTAAAGTAAATCTATTGTTGGGTAAACGCTTTTTTCGCAATATAATATTGTTTTAAATTATTTAAAGGGAAAATGAACGAACAGGTTTCGTTTTTATTCGAAACGTTTGTTTTCATCAAACTACAAATTCAATTTACCAGCATGTATATCGATTCCGAGCCGGCAATCCATGACCATTACGAGAGCCTTTGCAATTGTTCATTGAAATTCTATGTATAATATGCAAATTTTATATCGATACTTACAGGTGAAATAAATCAACAAAAGTTTTCCACGCCGTTCGTACACCGTTTGTAGAGAAAAACTGGACTCTAACTCTAAATTGTAGTATACGTTGTAATGATGATATACGTTTCCAATTACTGTTACATTTTCGGTTGATACTCGAGCGTTTCGCACAAACATGCTGCCTCGATAGCCCGTGTCAGATACAATTAAAAGGGAGCATTTAATGATGTCAATGCCTTTTGTTTACACGTTGTTTATTTCAATATATGCAGAGCACCGTGTGCAATGCTTTTGTACTGGGGGTATTTGAAAATCATTTTAGCTGGAAATGTAATTATTTTCCTTCCTAAAGTAATAGCATGTAATTTTATCGTTAATTTCAATATTATATTAAAAAAATGTTCCAAACTGAGCAGTTCGATGCAAGGCATCTTCCCGAACCTGAAATTGATCCTCTTACATTAAAGCTTCCCAGAGAATTGGCTAGGAAATAGATGTACTAAAGCCTGATCATGGTCTGTTCATATTACAAGACGTATTGGAAGCAGTTATTAACCACGATATAAAAGTAAAATAGACAACATTTGCAATTCCAGTATGAATATAAATTGAACATTACAGAAGTCAGTGTTATAATTTGTTGGCGTAACATATTTACGTAATTGTTTGTAATCATACCGATGCAAAATATTGAAATTTAAATCTTGAAATGTTGTGAATAATCAATTGCCTTTGTAATTGTAATTGTTTTATGATTCATACACTGTAACTCTGACGTATTTCCAATTTATTGAACACCCTTCATTTTGTATTATTATTGTATTCGTTGTAATTGATTGGACGCCAACGATTAGATCATCTCCTCAGTATTGCCATTACGATATTTAATGCATGGGAATAAGAATTTTCCTTTTCACGAAACAGAATAAATTTTAAAGAAAAAAATATACAAACGGCATCTTTCTTAAAGAGCTCATTACGCGAAATTATTCCATAACAATGGCTAATTTTAGGTCATTCAATTTCCTTTAAACATTGCATTTCTAAATTATATACTTTTATCTTCGTTCCTCTTTGAAGTCGGGTTCCTACATTTACTTTTGCGTTCAAATTTCGCGATGAATGATTATTATTTCTCAAAGGTAACGTTTTTGCCTGGATCGATTTGGAATCACTCGATGGATAAGAAACTCTTCTGTATTTTTCAAACCACATTCGTGCTGATGCACTTGAATCGAACGCGATTCTCTTAAAGAAGAATAAAGGATGTGTATCAACCGATAAGACGATATCTCATACACTATGCTCGACGAATATCATTCAAGCCAGAATTGATGATTCCGCCGTTGAAATGGAGATTGAATAAGACGTCTAGAGCCGAAAAATATTTTGTGATTTTGTGAACACGCTGAGCACCTCCTTGTCTAACCAAATATAGCCAATCAAAAGTTTCCACCGTGACTCCCGAACCAATCGCATACATTGTTGCGTCGAAAATCCAGAGAAATAACAAGACAATTGTTATTGACGGATAAATAAATTTGCAGCTGCACAAACTTGAAAAACTGTTGAAAAATACTATACAAATTAACGGGATTCATTTTATAATTAAATTTCTCTCAAGAGAAACGTTTAGCCATAAATTTGCTAAAAGTTGAAAAGTCTACACGAAGTGCATATTTATTCATCGAATAGTACGGCGCCGACGTTAAAAACGAGGGAATAAATAACGACGCGCTTTGTTTGGAAAATGCGCGCCTCCGGTCTTCCGTGTCATTTAAATCACTTTCTTCGGCATCTCCGCGGACTAATGAGAAAACGCTGCGAGAGCTTCGTGCACGAGCGGTTGTCTTATTCGTGAAAGGAACACGTGTCAAGTAGTCCGCGTCGTACGTAGTTGTTTCGCGTCGTTGAGCGGAAATCTGCCAGGAAACGAGAGCGTAGTCCACGCGGCAGATGCACTGTACTCGTGCGTCAACTTACGATTGGACGCAGCGCATTGTTATTCCATGAATTTAAATGCAAAAAGCACACTGCCGCGCAACGAAAAAGAACGTTTCGGAAAGAATCGCGCGGCATGATGTCTGCGTCGTATTATCCAAATTTCGCTCCAAGATCTTGCCTGCGCGAGGCGCAGACGGATGAAATGCAAATAGACCTCGCACAATGCGATAAAAATATCGCGTAATTGCTCGCGCGAGCGCGAACGTCGATTTTGCCACTGGATTGATTTGCAAGGCGCCTACGTCCTAGCGATTGGCGCGTAATGCTTAGCGCCTACGGGGGAACTTTGAGCGCATAAATTCGCGCGTAATGACAACTCGAGCAAAGGTTGCAGCAATGGGATAGCGCTTAGCAAGGACGAGTGCGCTGTGCGAGACGTCAATTTAAACACTCGGCGATAAATCAGTGTGACAAGCGTTGGAGTGCTTGCAAGTTTGACGTCGTCGCGGTGAGGTTTGAGTAACAGAACTTGCGTTCGGATCTGGATTAAGCGCCGATAATTAGCTTAATCCGGTATTAGCGGAAGACTCGGATGAAGTGGCGTCGCGATATAGCCGGGTGGAAATTTGCGCCACGTAATCTCGGGCAGCGTTCCGTCAAAAGTTTGACTAGAAGAATCGCGGCCAATTCGAAGCCGACGTCTGGATACAGCATACAATTTTCAAGGCACTCGTGGCTCGAATGTCAAACCGAGCGCACGTGCGTCAACGACGGAGGTGACGACAGACGTACCATATTGGCTGTACATAGGCGCTCGAGTATTCCATATTTTGCGCGCTTGACCGACTGGAAGATGGGAATCGGTCGACCGAAAGATTCGACAAAGGTACGTTATTGGCTGACGCTACTTTTCTTTCTCGATCGCGTGTTTTTGACGTTACATCGTACATGCCGGGTGAAAGAGAAATACACGTCTCTCTTTATTGGCATTTATTCTCAGTTCCGACGGCGCGCGGTATAAGAATTTCATCCTTTCTTCGCCATTCACTCACTCTTGATATTATTTGTCAACTCTATAAAATCACTCGACAATTGCAGCTCGAACGATTTAATATGTATTTCCGCGGGTATTTCCCCCGTTTGACTTTGCAAATACGACGGCTTCACAATTCCGCGAATGCCAGCCACTGCATTCCGGGCTATTCCTTATTTAAATATTTCATGTTATTTAAGTTTAATAAGACCCTTTAGCATTTTGAATTCATCGGAAATGGGTAGACTTTGATTTGTATTCTTCTGTGGGCTGATCAATAGGGCAATTTTACGTGACTTTGATTTACTTTTTCATCAGTTTTCGTAAGCCTCTTAAAATGTCCGATGAACCGACGCGATTTTGAACTTTCTGTAAACGTAAATACATTTTAATGGGGATGCTACAGATGTGTAATTAAATGAACTTCAAAGCATTGTACGAACTTCGTTAGACTTCATTATCGATGGACAATTTAATGCAACTGAGCGAGCAGTGGCTAGAGGAAAAATTGAAATATTCAATAGAGTTAATACATTTACCAAAGTAATTAACTTCTAGTAGCTGGGATATAAAAGTCGCTTGTGGCATTCAAAAGAATGAGAATATTCAGCAATACCGACTGCAAACTAATAATTAACGTAACGGAATCTGTTAGCAATGTGATGCCCTTGGAATGGCGTAATAGAAGAATCAGTATCATATCGCTATCGAAATACATTAAAAATATGTGACCCCGCAAAATACCTGTTTATACAGATACGCCCCAACGTTAAAGATCTGACTGATTAGTGTCAGTTCATTGATCTTATAAATAAACAAAATTGTGTAAAATCTCGATCAATACAGTTGATTATCTCAAAAAGCATTCTCTTTTCGAGTAAGTTTTGATCGTAAACATTTTAGTTTAGTTTTATTTTTAAATCAGAATTTACTTTGAAAATTGCTCAATTATGCTTGGGAAAGTGTTCCAACAGATTACACGCTCAAATAAGGCAACCTCCGATCTCATTACCTTTTTAGCGTTACTTTTTTTTCTCGTGCATTAACGTAATTTAAAGGCACAGGACGTCGATGAATGTACTCTGATGCAGTAAGGTCCTGGCTAAAGTCGCAAGGTAACACACCGCTAGCATTACCGACGATGTGCAGAGACTGTTTATGTGTAAACACACATGTTTATGTACACCTCCCCCTCACAGGTGGACCATCTATTATTTATTTACTTACTTCGCGCGACCGAGAGTCTGCAGTATAAAAATACTACAACAGCTGCTTGTAGTCGTTACTACGTGCTTGTCTTACGTAATGTACATTTAACCGTAGCACGGCAAAGCAAAATATATATCTCAGTATACAACCATTATAGCCATTAGAGTTTCTGACTACGAACGATACGTTTTACTTCCAATTATATATTTACGGAGTGTCTCCTGTCGTTATTGAATACAATGTCTGTATTATTTTGCATTATGTATAAGCTGCTTTAAAGTCAATATCTTCGGAACTTTTTGCCGGTACATTAATTTCGAAGTTCACGAGACGCTTAATAAAGTAAGTAATGTAATTCAGAAAACTGAGAAAGTTGCTAAATATAAGACAAAGTCTCGACAAGTTTCAATGCCAGTTGTATAGTTATGTGAAAAATGACGGGTTACACATTTCATTTTATTTGAGTTCAATTCTGAAGTAATATATTACATTGGATACATTGTTGATAAAGTGTAATGTGAGACTAAAAATAATACCAGGATAATTGTAAACTAGAAGCAATTTGTTTGCAAATTGACATCACGCTGAGTTACATTCCGTAAAGTTTCATCATTACGATTAATGCAAATGTGCATCGTATATATACTTACATGTCGCTAGTAGAACAAATACCTATATGAGTCGCCGCAGAACAAACAATTCATGTACACATATTGAAACATCCGAAACTTACAAATAAAGTTTGCTTCTGTATTTTCTGTGTATTTATATAATACAACCCATAAAAAAATTGTAGCACATTATGAAAGTGATGTTATTATCGTAATTTATTGATCTTAAACAATCAAAAAAACGAATTACTACACCCAGAAAAAATATACCAAATAAATTGTTTATTTCGGATAGATAAAAGTATATTGTTTCTACGACTCTCAATTAAAATACATAGTTGTTGCAAATAAATGTACTTACTTGAACGAAATAAGGACTTATTAGTCCCAAATAAATCTTCATTTAGCGCAACTAATTTTTTCCAAATAAATTTATTTATTTGGGACAACTGCATTATTTTTCTCGGTAGCGCTTTATTCCCGATATTTCTGAAGTACTAGTTAAATGCATTAAACAGAAAACGTGTATATAGATGAGCATCGAACTTTTTATTCTAAACCGACACTAGTTGGTCTAAAGTCCCTTTTTATCCCGTTCGGGAAAGTAGCAGGTATCGGCTATCGATCATTTATGTGGACCATGCCATGTTCCGGACTGAAACAAAGGTCGCAGTCTGCATTTACGTGCACTTAGCAAGCGATTCCAACGCGACAGTTTATTTATCACCGTCGCTCGTCGAATAATATCAAAATATTAAAAGCGTCCCTTGATGCGGCGATATGATATTTTCGGAACGCAGAGCCGCGAAAAAAGTTGCACAAGCAGTGCGTCAAAATGTTCGTTTAAAACGCCGTTAAAAACAAAAGCCATGAACCGCTTTGAATATGGCGATTGTGCGCCGCGGCTACAAATATTCCGGCGCGTCCTTTTTTCGGGCCAAATATCATATTTACACACATATCACTTTTATTGCGCGAAACTTCGTAACAATTCTTGCGCAAACAACGCGCCTCCATTCCATTACGGATTATCTTTCCCAAATTGTTTTAGCTGCTTAAAAAATAATGCCCGAAATGATTGGCTTTCGGACGCGGGGCATTCAGCCGTGAATTACGCGGAACGGCAATTGTCGCATTCTCACAATGCCGGCCGATGTAAATCGCTAATCACAGGATGAAGCGTTTGGTGCTTAATCACGAGCCGGCATTATTATTCCAGTTGTTTTGAGCCAACACACGTAACAGAGTTATAAAGAGACACGTTGAAATAGGAATAACTCGCAAACTAGCGGCACAAAGCGCCGTGTCTTCCTTAGCCGAGCGTTGAGAAGCTTGTTTCTATTAGTACAAGCACTTACGTACATTTACGTAACTGTCTCCAGCGCCAAACCGCCGAGTGACGGAACGCCTCCGAGAGGCTTTTTGTCGAATCCGTCGCGCGGAAATTTCGCCTCCGAAGTTGCCATTCTTCGTATGCTCATTCGCATTATGCCCTCTGACTGCATCTGCTTATGCAAGCTGCATTCGCGCAGTCGCATGTAACCGTAGATACAGAGCACGCGTAAAACTTTGACTAATTGCTGTAAGTGCAATTACCGGAATTAGAGGCAATTACCAAAGGTTAATTCGCGGGCCGTTACTCTTAATTGGCGAGCGTTAGTAGGTCAGCGCCAAGATGACGCTTCCAATGAATCTAAATGTTGCTGCTACTCCTTTTGCGCGACTCGCAATCGCGGTTCATTTAGCGAACGAAAAACACTTTCAAACCCTATCGGTGGCTCGATGATTTTCGCCTTTCTGCTGCGTTTTGCTGCTCCTGTGGAGGGCAGTTGCCAGTTTGGAGTTTCAAATGAAAGATAGGTAGTGCAGCGATAATCGCGAATTTCATTTCAGTAAACACGCAATTACGGAGTTACAAAGACGTCATTCCCGAAATCTGTTAGTGTTTCAAAATTTAATCAGACGTTTGAGGTAAAGGATTCAAGGAAGGTGAAATTACGATGGTGTGCAGACCGACAATTTATTTTGCTATGAAACAGATTTTTGGTTTGATAAGTGTTTTACAAGAATACGTTGGCTTTGAATAATTGCGTGGGCCAGGACGTTGTCTATTACCGTATCTCATACACCGCGGTGACACACAATTATTGATAACGATCAGGAACTATGTATCAAACATTTATTCTCGAGTTACAAGGAACTCGGTGACCCGTTTTGGAAATTATTGTTACTAGTGCACGTTCGGGGTTAAAAATCGATCGTTTTGCAG
This sequence comes from Ceratoteleas bidentatus, assembly GCA_022817645.1. Classification (NCBI taxonomy): domain Eukaryota; kingdom Metazoa; phylum Arthropoda; class Insecta; order Hymenoptera; family Scelionidae; genus Ceratoteleas; species Ceratoteleas bidentatus. Next base: position 49,194 of record JABFPB010000058.1, read on the forward strand.
CTAAACGGCACGGGTTCCGGGCCGTTTATTTGTTGCAAAAAAATGAGTCGTAATTCCTATTAAATAATCCGTCGAATTCGCCTCTGCTGCGCAGACCGATCTAATAAATCATTTTGATTTTATGTTTCAGGTAAGCGCCCGATTCACATTAGCCCCGATAACAGAATATATTAACGTGAGTAAAGCTACTATTAATTTGATTCTTAAAATCCGAATTAATTCCCGTGTTCAATGAGATTATGATTGCCGAAATTGAAACAATAAAACTGTCACATCCATTAGTTATATCTCCGTCGTAACGAAACGCTGCGGCGTCTCGCAAATTTCATGTTTGTTATCTCCTCGCCGTGGATAAGAATAACCGTATTTTTTCACTGTCTGCAGAGAACAGTTTGGAAAATCAGATATTTTCCCCTCGAAATCTCTCGAGGGCAAATTAAACTCTCGTTTCCTCGAGTTGGGATTCCAATCTTCTTGTGTCCGTTCGTGCCCCTACGCCGCGCCCTTTGGGAGGAAACGTTATATGCATGCTCCGCCGTGCAACACCTCTTGCTTCCGCAACACAATCGAGCCCGCAATATTGGTACACATGATATATTGGTCGGAGTCAGCGGAAGGAAGTTAGTTGTGAGTCAAATTACAATTTGACGTGCCGGTCGATTTGATTACTACCTATATCGGACGGACCACCGCATCCAAATGAACGCGGTTTCTCGGCCACTTCGTGCCACTTGTTCCGCCGGTACGTCGTAATTTTGTTTGCGCTAATTTAAATCTCCGTCAGATATTGCGTAAAGCGTTCCGATTGATCGTTTAAACTGTTGCCGTCGATAAAGCGTTACATCGGTCGGAACGAATTTCAATTTAATTTTCTCACGCTCGGGTCGGGGTAATGAGAAATCGAAACTTCGTTCGAACCAAGTTGTACATTACCGAAGAGGTCGAAAAAGTTTTCGACTTTAAATATCGGCTCTGGATTTGCTCATTTTCTCGATTGCGTCGGCGCGCGGACGCTGCAATCGCGTACGGACGGTTCCAACAAAGCCGCTAGATAATGTTTATGTACAAATTGAATCGAATTCCTCGGAAATGTTCTTGACTCGGCGCAAAATTCAATCTCCCAGTTTTCCAACAAGACCGACGTTAAACAACGACGCTTGTACACAAATAATGGCAATGTTCCTTCATGTAACGGGTTTACACGGTCAGAATGTCTGGGGCGGACTGTTTGAAAAATAATTCTCTCAAGACAATAATCATGTGTACCTGGCATTATTTACTAGTTCCTGTTGCTGAAAGATTGCTTTTGATGATTTTATGACTTGAAGGTCCTCCTCATTTTTCGTTAAACTACGTTTCGTTTAGAACTAAAAATCAAAATTCAAAGTAATATTAATTTAATTTTGCCCATTATATTTTTTTGCTTTCATTACACTATTTCCTAGGGTGAACATACTGATTTCAAATAAAGTAAAATTACAATGTTTGTACGACATAATTTCAAAAGGCACTAATTTTGATCACAAGACACACCACATAAGGTTCAAAATCCCTACTAATACTCTGTATACCAATTTTTATTATAGCTAAGATAAACAAGCACATTATTAGGCATTTAGGACTGTCTTCATTCCAGGTACCCCCTCCCCCATCCCACTAATTATAGAAACTTCGAGATATGTTGACCTTAAAAAACAGATGCAGTGGTGATTGGACAGTTACACTCAGAAAACTAAATGGTATCATGTAAGTGATACCATTTAGCTTTCTTTAATTTTTATTTTTAAAATTAAAATGATAAAAGTGCGAAAAATGTCGTCTGTAATTAGTTTAATGATTGACAAAATATAACCGCAAAAAACCGACTTATTAATACTAATCCCGTACTACTTCAAGTAGTAAACTTTTACTGTAACTTGAGTGTTACAGTTTTCGCATTTTGACAAACAGTATGCCTTACCACTGGAAATTGTACTTCGTACCACTATAGTGGCATTTCGTGCAACTAAAGTGGTCACTTTCACCATTTACTTTTCTCACTGTAGCTGGTTTTGTCCGACCCGAAATGAGCAATAATCCTGTATAATTCGGTAAAATATTACTTCCGCAAGAACTAAGTGTAAAAATAGCTGAGGCGAACAATTTGTACGTCCTTTAAATACGCTCCACAAATCTCAACATTCCATTCCATTACGTTCAGATAACAAACATCCGCCGGACTGGTCCATAAATTTATAAAAAGCTGAAACGAAGATATTTCGTAATATAATTATTCGGGGCTCGCGGCTAACGGGAGCCATCTTTTGTTTGGTTAATCTTAATGAAGTCAACAGATGGATTGTAAACAAGGATAAGACAGAGGCAGGAAAAAACGCGACAGGAAGGAAGAATAGTAAATTGGAAGGGTGGAAGAAGAGCTGCATCATTAACGAGAAGCCTCGCAGGAGCGGCCGGCCATAAAATATTACCATCCGGAGATTCCTGGCGAGGCGAGATTTCGTTGGTTTATCGCGGGTTTTATTATCAAGCTCTAATATCGGATTTCTGCCGGCAAAGTTTGCGCGCGAATTTAATTGCGGCGCAGCGAAGACCCGGTGAGTGACGTGCGCGTAACGCAGCATTGATTGCGTTCGATTATTCCGCGCGAAGGAAATTCAAATGCCACGATGAATAAAGCATCGCGGCGCGCGAAATATTCGGTCCGGCCGGTTATCCCATCATCGAATTTACCGCGACTCTAACCAATTTCCTCGGGGGATATCCGCGTAGGATCTGCCAGGCAAAATGTGCGAGCGGCGTACAAGGATGTTTACGCTTCTTGCACATTTTTACGAGGACGATACGGCTGGCAGCTCGGGGCGCTGGCTGCCTGGCGCCTATGATTTATATGCGCCGCGAGTGCATGCAAACAGTGCGCGACTGCCTCCACAGCTTAATCCGAGATTGCGTCGAGGGACCTCGGGAGACGTCCCCGCGTAGACGCATTATAGACGCCGAAAAGTGGCGAAACTGGGAGCCGCGGAAGGCGAAAAGTGGCGCACGCCGGGAGCGCATTGATTTTTGATTCGATTTCCCGCGAGAGCCGGCTAAATCTTTAATTCCCGCGGCTGACCTGACCGCCCACCCAGCAGTCTCCCACGTCCCTTTTTCTTGCCTACTTGCGATTCGACGTTCGCCGGATTCGTCAATCACTTTTTAATCCCCATGAATCGTACATTTTACTTTGCGCCGTTGTCGTCCATTTTATATCACGACGTTTTTCATGATGTAAAGTGCACGTAAATTATTGCCGCTTGTTCGCGTTGTATATCATTTAGGTTTTTCTAATAAAAGGACATTACGGCGCGCGTAATATATTCTTACGCGGGGATGCCCGGGAAATATTGCGCGGCCGGGACACACCGAATTCAATTTGAATTATTGAGTCGCGTCAGTATAAATTAATAAGCTGATACGTCGCCTTACCGCGGGCACTTGTTATTAATACCGCTCGTGAATCAACGGCGGCCTGCATTTTTCAACAAAGGCCCCAAAGAACGTGCAGACGCGACGTACTGCAATAACGCCCTCCGCCCTGCAATTACTTGAGCCGAACGGCACGTTTTCTGTCTTATTGAACGGTTAATAGCGCTTGAAATAAATTTCCAATTTTGCCGGGCGCTATCGATTAGAATAAAGAGCCGGCCGCTGCTAATGCAATTTAGATAAATCCGAATGGAACAATAATGTCGGCGGGCGGCGAACGTGTAATTTGGGCGAGCGTAAACGCCTCCTCGCGCGGCCAGTCATTGACGCGCAATGTACCATTTCTTGAATTGATTTTCGATTTCAATTGATTTCGAAAATGTACGTGGCCCAAGTGTTAACCAAAGCACACGTATACCTAGCGAAGCTTGCAGCATTCTCCGGGAAGGAATGCTCAGTGACCCGTGAAAATGCGAATGCACGAGAGTTGGGCAAACAGCAGCGTCACGTACACAGCCAAGAGCCAACGTACCACCTTGCGCCACCCGCAGACTTTGGCTTTCGCGATTTCACTACCTTTCCGATTCCTTCTTTCGCCCGGCCTTAGTCTTTCCCATCAGACTAAGGCCGAGCCAACTTTGGACCCAACTTGCAAAACTTGAAATTGCATTCAAACGAAATTACGCGAATATGCGATTTGTTTGATAAAATCTCACTTCCTCTGATGACAACGGATCTGCTCACGTTCCGCACGTCGAACCTCCGACACTTTACTCGAAAGTCGAAAAACCGAGCGGTTATGTAAACCGAGACCAAGCACGTCGTCTCCAATCTTATATACCTCATCTTTGACGATCAAGCCATTCCTGTCCAATAATTCAAGAAAAATTGTTCCGCGCTATGTGACTCGGAATTAGCTGGAGAATCGAAAACTGACGCCCATATTTGACACCTGCAAGATTGCCTCCGGAAGCGACCCGTCTACACACAAATGAGTTCATTTACGTTACACGCTCAATTTCGCCGTCGTTTTGACAAATATCCGACTCCTTACGCGAATTTGTCGGAAACGAAGTCCCGACAAATTCGCAATCGATCCGACAAAGCCAATCGAACTGAGCCAATTAAACAAGCAATTGACTTTTCCCGCGGAAAAAATGTAACTTCGATGCACCCTTTATTCGTGTTTTTCGCAACATTTTTCCTTCGCTGATCGAATTTTATTCCGACGCGGCCTCCGATACTCGACGACTTACGCATCGACCGCGGTATATCGGATTTGCAAGGAACTTTCGATTCCGCCGAATAGAAAATGTTTAACGATTCGAGAATCGTCGGATATCCTAGATAGAGGCTTTACCGTGCGATTCTTTCGCGTCGCTTATTACGCGATTTTCGTGCTCGGGCTGGGTCGAATCAGTTGTTCCAGCTTGATTCGCTTCGATTTAAGTGCCGGGGTTTTATTCCTTAAGAAAGTGCCGAAGAGAGGTAAAATAGCTACTTGAACTTCGACCGATTAAATATCTTGAATTGGCTATATTTTCCCGCATTTTTCGTGTAACACAAGGCAGTCGCTCGTTCCCCAGTGAATTTCCGAACAATCGCTTCGCGCGGAAAAGATCTCGTCGGGAATATAACTTTTAAATAAAATAATTTCACATTTGCTTTTACTCGTGGAAATTAGTCAACTTTCAGAACGGCCCTTGATTACATTTAAACGACTTTTCGAAATATTCTTCGTCAACTTCCTGTCATAAACTTGACATTTCCATGGAAATGTAAGCATATTACGGCTCATTTTCCAAGCTGCTTCGAGAATGTAGAATTCCACGGTTTCAAATACTACAGCGGAACCGTAAATCTTATTTTACGTGTTGATTGATGCCCTGTGGCAAATTGTTATGTGCGCAACGTAGAATTCGCACGAATGGAGGTAGCATAAATGAAGAAAAGAGGTAGAACTGTCGTTGTAATGAAATTCTGTGATGTCAAATGTACTTCATAACATATCTTTTATGCCACTGCGCTATCTCTATATATTATACGATGGTTCAACCTTTGAGCAGTCCAAACTTGTCACGTAACAAATTACTCTGTCTAAGCATGCAGTTGTTCAATCAAAATGTTACTTAATTAATTATTTAATCAAATAAGCGACTCATTAATTATTATAACTGTAATGCTGCAAATAACGGCTTTAATAATGTACCAAGTCACAGAATTACGTTAATTTCCGTTAAATTAATGGACCAAATTTTATCAAATCGCAAATATAAGGTAAGCGTATTTCCGCGTAGAGCGAATAAAAAATGTTTAGTTGAGTTTGGATTTAGCTGCGGGTAATACGGTAACGTACAGGTGTGTCTAAATAACAGGGCATATGCAACAAAATGGAATCCCGAGGTATACGGATGGTCGATTATCGTAAATTCACCGGTGCGCATTTACCGGCAATGATTTTTCTCTCCTTTGGCCGCGCGCTCTCTTTCGCAAAATATCCGTAGATTGGCTTTTTGTTTTGCTTCCTCGTCGTCTCTTAAATCTTCCATCTCGATTTCCGCGAAAGGCCTTCGCCAGATATCGCGGGCGCGCGATTTAACGGACTATATCCCGTGTGTCCATACGAGCGGCGACTAAAAATAAATTGCAGGAACGCCCAGCGAATAAATGGCTTTTAGATATCTGCATTCGAGGTACGTTTATTGTTTTAACTTTGAGCCCCAACAAACCGCTGATTTCCAGCACTCTCTGTTTGTATTAAGATTTCATTCATTTCACTCCACGTTTTCCTTCCTCCGTTGGGGACTCTGATTTTGCAGAAACTGCAAGGTCATCTGATGAATCATCTACGTCTTCCCAATACAGCGTGATTGATTGGTTCACTGATTAATTGTATGTAAAATTTCTTCTTCGATTTTATTATTAAAATTGTAGTACAAGTTTAATAGACATTAACAATCACTGCAAATGAAATATAAGAAGAAAACAAGTTTTCGTCTTTTTTTCTGTCACTGCTCAATCAGGATATCGCAAGATCAAGGTTATAATTTTTCAAAGAAAATGATAACTTAATTTTTCGCGACGAATGATAACAATTGAGTTTAACGTTGGTTGAAATATCATGATCGACTTTTTATCGCGATTCAATTGAGTTTACAAACTCGAGGAAATATCTAAAAGCCGCAACGTTGGATTCATTCAGGATGAAATATTATGATTTCGGCAAAATATTGCACCAGTCGCGAATCAGCGGAAATATTTTATTACTGAATACTCTCTAATTTACAAACAGTATTTGTTTGCTTCTCATCAAGGCGTAATTACGTCGAACGACTTTGTTGCCCGTTTTCATTTCCACATTAAGGCTGGTTAAAGCTTTGAGAGACAGTCTGTTTTTATTCAGATTAGTGAAATGTGAATTAAAATATGTATTGCCACATATACTTTCCAAAGTTAAATGTATATGTACCGTTTCGAAAAATACATTTGCTTTTTTTCGAAAAATATTACTATATTTTTCTATCAAGAAACATTTTTTTGCGGTGAAAAAAAATAATTTCTTATTTTTTGTACAGTGAAAAAAGTCTTGAACAAGATGACAGACTTTTTCAATCAATTACGTATGTTTAAAATTTAAATTTTACAAAACATTTCGTTTAGTAAAATTAAACAAAACGAAATGTTTTGTTAAATTATTTTTGTTATTTTGTTTTGTTAAACTACAATATTTTCCGCTTCATTATTTTCCATCCTCGTCACCACTGCTCCATAATAAGCGCGCTAATATTGCACAGTGCACTACATTAATAGCAAATAACGCAGCATATTAAAAACTGCATTGAAAAAGTCAATGAATACTTCATAGCTGCTCTCCATATGACCATCGTTAGTGCCTGTACTACAACAACTGTTATGTTCTTGAAGACAATTTTATTCCCGCAGTGACTTTTTCAACGTAGTTCGCGGCTTTTCGCATTTATTACGCACGACACGTGTTCGCACGTATACGCTTTTAACTCGCAATTACGGCACACTCGGTATCAAAACAAAACGAAGCTTTTATCGTTGTAATCATTTCGCGATCCCCGCCTTTAATTACGAATTACGGCGCGGTAAAGAAGGTGACGCGCAAGAAGATATTTCTCTTCGTTTTCAACTTAGACTTTTTCTTCGTTTCTTTTTAACCCGGAAAGGATAAAAAGGATGACACCACCGAGGCGAATAAAAAGTTCAATCGTTTGTTTCAACCGATAATTGAATTTGTCTCGGGACGCTTTTTCAAGGCAAACATTTTGCGTACTAATTTTCGAGCTGCTTGCACAGGCGAAATGAAGTGCGTGGTGTCACCTAAAACAGGACGCGAATGAAAAAAAGCTTTGTGATTTATCTGTTTTAATTTATTTCGCAAAATTAAGAACTGCAGCTCGCTCTTTTTTAGCAACTCCGCCTTCCTCTTTTGCCATTCGTTTCTGTTTCAATTAAATACGTCTGTATAGTCAATATAAAATAGCGCCGATATTAATATGAGCGCAATATATTTGTACGTACAGAAAGCCCGAGCTCGAAACTGTTACGAGCTGTTTCCTTAATTTAATGATATTGAGTGTGTATACAATTTCAACCTATCACTCAAAACAGCATCAAAGTAAACCAGGTCCGAGCTTACGTAAAAAGCATATGCTTAATTACGTTCGAAAAAGAGTAGGAAATTTGTACGTGGAGGTGTACGAATACGATACACATACGTTTGGAAAGATCCACTTCGCGAAATGAAGTGCCGAGGGCGCCCCGGAGACGAGGTGGTTAGTGGTACTATCAAGCTGCAGAGCCCGTGGTGTATTACGTTTATACGGTCTATGCAAATTCACCGTGAATTGTCGGGTCACGAGCTTTGGCTCTCTTCTCTAATGTTCCGATTGCACGACCTTCGAGAAGCAGCGAAACGTCTAACGACTCAAAGCATGACAATCCAACCACTTTGAATAAATACTCCGAGTCAAAGAAGACGAGCGATTTGACACCGAACGTTCGATTGTTTGTTTCTAGGGATTGTCAGATTAATTATAGCGATCGCGACGCCGCCGACGTGAAAGCAATTAAAAGTATTCGACGCTTTTTATGAAAGGAAACGGTAGACTTAATTAAATTATTCGGTGTCATCATTCTTCAACGAATTCCAAACAGTCGTTGCGCCACGCAAGAACGGAGGCGGCGCTCAAAGCCGAGTTATTGATAAGTAAATTGTACCGAGGTCCCGGAAAAAGGAACCTCGGAGACAAATGGCGTCCGTTTAACTTAAACCAAGTCATTTGAATACAATGCAAATCCACTTGACGGAAGCGAAATTCAATTGGCCCAAATAAAGCCCCGAAATAAGTGCACGGCATTACCGCTTTCCTGAAATCATGAATTTAGATAGTTCGGGTATCAGTTACTCGAGGAATCTCGTGCAAAATGCGACAATTAACGCATTTTTCTGGTCCGTTACCCGGGAGGAAATGTAATATAGTGACAGCTGAGGAAGAATTTGGAGGCATGGTTCGAGGTGAAATCTTTTTAAACGTGTTACCTAAGAAGTGAAAACGTCAAAACGTTTCGCGCGTTATTATAAAATGTATTGCCGTTATTAAATCACCGAACGTCGATTCAACTTCCCGCGGGGACGTAATGTTTCGTTACGAGTTTAGTAAATCTTCGTCGCATAAAAGGCGCCTTTATCGTAAAATCATTTTAGAGTCGCCGGACCGCGTTTCTATAAAAACGATCGACCTTTTCACTGAGTTTTACCCTGTCATTGTGAGACGCCTGGATAAAATCGTCTCCTGTTTACTTCGTAAACCGTCGTCAGGAGAAAAACATTGGTTTGTCGCGTCTAGATTGGCGTACGCGGGGCACGAGCTGCGAAAAGTAATTTTCTCATGCGCGACCAGACACGATTTACGATTCGAGGCTCGAGCACCGGAGCTTCCTCACTGGAGTAGTACCAAGTAGCGAGAAAAGAAGTAAGGGATGAACGTCGCTAACTGTAATCCGGACGAAACGGAGGTTTACGTATGCGATGCACGCCATCAACTCTCTTACAATTCAACCAGGTCCATACAAAAAGTTGGATAACCAATATTTTCACGAAAATATCGTAAAAAATTGGTGCAAATACTCTTCTCTCTTCACCAAATGCTGATAGGTCAGATTACTTACCACTAGTCAGTAGAGAAAAAACCTTACATTATAAAAAGGTTACAAAAAGATTCTAAAATTGTTTTCAATCCCTAAGAGAACACATCAGTTGAATCAACGTTGATTCAACATTGATTCGGTTGAATCAGCGTTGATTCAACGTTGATTAACCGATGTGTTCTCTTAGGGAATTATATTATGAATATCCTTGTGATTTTTGGGAAAGACTTTACCCCGGTTATAAACGGCGCTTCTAAATCCCGGATTTTGCACGCATTAGACAAAGGATTCCAAAATATATACATTACGAAATCTCTTGAAGGAGTCTAAGGTCAAATCTGACGTTAAATCTCCGCTAAAGTAAATTATTGTATTTGAAGATCCGCTCCGAAAACTGGTTTTTCGTTGAAAATATCCATTTAAATTTTTACCTTACGGATGTCGTTATAAAAAATATATGTCGAGTCGTATTTCTTCCGGAAATGCAAAGCTTTAAAATTCGTAATCCCAAGTTTGTTTGGAGCTGCTTCCGTGCAACGTACGTGTACAGATCAGCGGCACTTACATTTCGCGATTTCAAATGGCCGGAGTAGCATCCCTCCGTGACGAATGCGCCGGATAACCAAAACTTTTTGCTGAGGACTTGTTCGTGCTTTGCACGAACGCTGTTATCTTCGAACGTGTCGAGTTACCTCGTTAACCAACAATGCCCCGAAGCCGCAGTGCATCAACGTGATGACGTCTTCGCTCAACTTTTCACTTTACGACGCGCGACAAGTCCTAGTGTGAATGCTACGTTTCTTCTACTGCGCTATTCGAATTGGAAGCTAACTCTTGAAAATGGACTGCCCATTCCAACATATTTTCTTTCCGAAAAACTGCACATTCGCGTAATATGTCCCCTGTTACAAATTTCATCATAACTATACCTTATAGGATAATTCTTTCACGTTTTATATTCGTACATTGAGAATAGTAGAACAGGTATGGGAAATGTCATACTAGTAGTATGAATTTAAGACATTAAGGTAAATGGTTCTGATCTAAAAACTAATAAATCATTGAACTTGAATGAAACGACAAATTATGTCACAAAATTACTCTCACATTGTAATATCGGTTTATTTATTAATGAAATCTGCATGCATATGTCAACTTGGCTACGCGACGTGAATTTTATAAACAATTAAAATCAACCAATCTGCAGCGACACTCCTGCGGCAATTTGTTTGCTTCTCAGATTCACCCACTTTCCGCTGGACAAATTAAAATTTTCATTAAAATTTCGAGCCCGTAACATTAATTCTAGTCAATGTAATTTATAATTCCACAGTGCAAATAAAAATGGCTGACGGGCTTGCGCGAATTGCAGTGCAACGCGCACATAATAAGGAGCCGTCATACTATACACACAAGAGATTCTTATGAATACCGGATAAGAAAGTACCTTATTTCTACACGTATGCTTACTGCGACATTTAAGTTCTTTTGTTACGCATGACATGTTGAGCAATTTAATGCTAAGCTGTTTCAAGTATAATTATGCATTTTCTCGAAATATGAGTTTAATTAGTCGAAGATTTTAATATTTAAATAAGGAAAATTCGTGAGCATGCAGAAGTACGTTGCATCGTGTCAACTTGTAGACGGTTGCATTTAAAAATATCTGTGTAATGGTTCTGTTTAAGTTGGATATAATTAAATTCACCCAAATAAAAGTAAAACCTTACGGAATATCACATTTTTTACCGCAAAACTTATTAAAATAACTTAAACGATGTAATGCAATCTCCCCATACTATTTACTATCGCTTCTTTTATTTGAAAATAAACAAAAATATACAAAAATAATTGTAAGTAACAAACATTATTAGTAACGTACATGCAAAAGTTGTTTGGTCAGTAACTGCTGGTCTAATCTCAATAATTGTTTTAATCAAATAAAGTTTCCACTATTATATATGAATTCAATTTAAAAATTATTTTCTCCTAATTTAATTTAAATTAACTCGTAGAGTTAATTTAATTTCCTAATATTGTCACAAATTTTCATACAAATATAACCCCAACAATATTCGGCGACCCAGATACTTAAAAGTAAGTCATATTTTCAGTCGTTTACTTCTTATGTCAATACAGTTTTACCATATTATCAATAGTGAAGAATTTACATTCACGTTTCTAAGCATTAAAAAATTAATCAGTAACTGTTGAATTTAGATCATTAAAATTAAAAATTCTATTATTCTTTACAAATCATTGAATCATTTAACCTATTTTCGATTAAGCATCTCAATTTTTTATATAGCTTAGTTTTCGTTACTAACATAGAACTATATAAACTGATAAAAACTATATATGAGTACTTTAAATCTATCAAACCGTTCTTCCAAACTCTGTACAGCTCTTTTAAACAAATTGCATTATTTTCCCTCCTTATAATTTGGCTAACTAACAAAGGTATGCGTTCCAAACTTAAACAAGCATGTTATCCTATCGCTCGATTGATTTACACCATACTGGTTGCTAACCAGCATCTATCTGTCAACAATTATCAGCGATACCCTGCCATGTCATGTAATCCCAATTAGTATCTCACGGTTCAAGTTTGCAATCAGCGCCGCATTTGAAAATCTAGACAGCACAATTCCGCATCTTTTAGCTTTACTTAACAATTGCTTTTTGAAGTAGCAATAATTCCAGGAGAATTCTCGTTTATGTACACAATAATTAATATTATACGCTCGAGGCTTTCGTAAATACGGTATATGGAAATTGGTGGAGTCACGACACCAAGTGCCTTAATTGGGGTAGTTTTTTATCGCGATCTCGATATAGAATAATTGGCTGTTCAATGCTCGAACGTAACCCGCATTTCGATCGAAACAGTACTTAAATTCATGCAAAACTGGCTTAAAAAAGACGGCGTGCGGAATTTGAAACCTGATACAGTAAATTACGGGAAATATTTGCACCATTTTTAACGAGCTCGTGACAATGCGTGGCGGGCAAAAAGCCACCCTCGTTTTCGCCTGATAGACCCGTTCCGCCAGTAATCCTAATTTCTACTTTACGCGATTCATTCGTAATCACGTGAATAAATGGAATCGCCTTCGTCGTCACTCAGCGGGTTTGCGACGACTGCCGATTTAGCCACGGGTCGCTTTGCATACGTCGGTCTAAATGTTATACGGTTAATTACAGTTGTAATGTCTCTGTTAGGTTAGGTGAGCTTCGCACACAGTAAATAAAGACACCAGACTGTTGATCTTCGTGGTTATTATTTGATTTCGCCTAAGCCATCGTTTGCTTCGCGTCAAAGCTGAATTGAGTTAAAAGTTAATTAGCATCCTGAAAACAGCAATTTGTAAATGCCTCTTGAACAAAGAATTCGAGCGCGATAAGACGAGGAAATTCATCAGCCAAAGTCAATCGTGCAGCGTTTGTATTTGCTGAAATTATTAGTGACGTTTGAAATTAAAATTCTCCAGTCTACCCGGGATTAGAGCAAATTGTTTGGTGCTTCGAAAAATTACTTGTTTGAAGAACGCAAGTGGTGCGCGCACGCGATAACCAGACAGGGGTAACTACCAAGTCCCGAAGACTCAACTTAAAGCTCATTTGAAAACCATTAAATAACAGTACTTCACTCAGGCATCGTTGCGCCTGGCATGTTTGCAATAATCTATTTAGGCGCGTCACTTATATTCACCCGAGAAAATCTGTGCAATTACTTCGCGACACATTATCAAATACACTAGACAATCATCGCGGAAACAATTAAAGTATCGTTAAATGACGCGTTGCTTCAACTTCTCTGCGTTCGAGAAATTACCAACAGTAAAAAGTTTCACGTGCTTTAGACGCGGATTCAAAAGACAGAATGAATGTTTTTAAACGCGGCGCTATGGCTGAAATGAAATTTATGATTATACATCGCGTTTTGCTTCGGATTTTATTGTAATAAAAATAATAATAGAGATCGGAATTTATGACGATGTTATAAAAGTAATAGATGACTCTATATACTTGATTTTTCGTCTCTGCTTTTTTGAAGAGAAATGACGTTGGGATGTCAGAATCGTTTTTCAGCGTAAAAGGAAATAGGATTTTTCGCAGAGTTCACACCCTTTCGCACGAAGAACGACGCCAGTGGAAAGACACGGTATTAAGCTCGAAAGCTCGCTGGCTTGAACATCCTGCGGAAGATTATGACCATATCCGGCAGCTAGTGTCGATACTTTGCTCAGGATTCATCAAGATGTTCATGATTTGGGAATAAACTATTCACCTGGCCTTAGATTATTCGTGTATTTTGGAATTGGAATGTTCCACTTTAAAACATAACTAACCTATTAGCAAATATTAAATAATATTCTGAGAATATTATTGGGACAACAAAATTTTCCAGCAACATTACTGGAATATAAATTAATATTATTTGCTTAATAGGATATCTGTTTTTTATTTATTTTTCAATGATATCAAAACTGCATCCCTATAAGTATCACTGACTTCGTACACCCTTCCATTCCTCGATTTTAATCAAAACCATTTACTCTCAAAAATAAAAAATACGGCTTTTTATTCAACAAGGAACCACAATTTGGTATGCGTTAAAACATTTGTACAAATGAATACCAGCTTTTCCCTGCAGCAATCAAAGCAAATAGCCGTTTGGATTAAAAATGAGTGAAGTTAGGTTTTGCGCGTGTTGTTAAAATCGACAAAACTATCTACGGTGTAAACGAACTCTGAATTTAGTTTCAAACACGACCAATCCGACCGCAATTGAAAAATAAACAGAAGCGATTCGGGGTGAAAACAATGCCCAACTCTAAAACTGTTAACATTTTTCACTCACACCGACGTTTGTTAATGCCGCTCAACGCGACAGTGCTTCATGATTGGACAAGACATTGTCGTAGTGCATTTGCATGGCGATTATTAACGAACGAATTCTGTACAACGTCTGCCGATCATAAAGTCAATAATGAGGATTTTAAGTCCGATGTTTAGTGGATCGTTCGGGGTTGCGAGTAAAAAATAACTCGGCAACCCTAATTGACATGAAACATGGAATCCACGTGGAATATACGTGGATGAATATTCGAACGAGGATTCAACGTAGATTCGGCGTCGA
>JABFPB010000059.1:0-63877 GCA_022817645.1 Ceratoteleas bidentatus
AATTATGACACTTTCCAAATTCAATTTCTAATAATTGCCCAACATATGACTTTACGTGCATTCCCTATAAGAAAAATATGTTCTAACATATCATTGTCCAATATTTGCACAAATATTGTCTAAAGCTCCATTTGAGTTGTATTAGAATATATTTAGTCAATTGATTGCTGCAAAATATTGCCTATTTTTCTGATTGGGTTACAAGCTGAAAATATTCGCATTCATCCAAAAATAATATAAATATATTCGAGACATGCAAGTTAAAGGTTCCTGAGAATCGATCATATTTTGATGTATGGTCATGAACATGTATGGACATGTTTGAATCCCATGTCATGTTGGATAACAATTGAACATGTTCATACCATGTATTGACATGTTCTGATCTCATATATCATGTTAGAATAATACATGATAACATGTTTGGATAATGTACCGGCATGTTTTGAATACATGAACATGTTTGGGTCGTACACGATTTTATTTACATAATAAAACAACGTAATAAGAACATGTTTACATAAACGTGTATGAGTACATATTTCAAACATAAACAGTACCAAATCACATATACACTTTCATATGTAAAAAAACTTTCCTCGTTGCCCAAAATGATGTTCATCCGTAATTGAAATGTCAACTCGTGAATGTAAATGCAGTAAACGTGATAATGAATTGCATCCAACAATTATGCGAGTTTAATGGCAATTTTATTTCCTCGAGTGATTATTATTAATCGAGCTTAGCGAGCGCTCCGGTACCGACTGTTTTCCTCCAACAAATGACCGCGAGGAAAACGACGTCACGTGCCCGCCCAGATCGAACATGCGCCCGGTTATACAATCTCGTTATGTAAATTCGGCAGGCATGGTATCCAGCTCGCTCATATGGGGATTCCTCGCGGACATCTTCGGGCGAAAGAATATCCTCGTCTACGGCTACCTCGCGGACGGAATCTGCAACATCCTCAGCGGCTTGTCGCAGAACATGTGGATTTTGGTGGCGTTCAAGTTCATGAGCGGATTTATGTAAGTCGACGATCGTCACGCGACGATTCGCGCGATCGGCACGTTTTCGGCGGGGTTCGCTTATGAAAGGTCTTGTTCTTGCAGCGTCAGCGGCGCTTACGCCTCGACCATGTCCTACTGCGCGGAATTTCACGCGACCAAAGACAGACCGAAGATTTTGCTGCGAGTGGCGTTGGCTGCCTCGTTTGGGAACATCGTCAATGGAGGTGAGGAAGGAGAAATTTTGCCGTAAAAACCAAAGGAAACCGGGAAAACCGGAACGAATCCGGGAATTTCAAACGGGCAGGAAAAACCGGGAAATAACTGGGGATTTCTCTCAGGGATTAAAGTTATTTGCAATTATAAATGTTAACAGTTACGAGAAGTCACTTATTTGAATTGTTTTAACGACTATTGTACGTTTCGTTTGAATGAATAGTCTACTGATAATTAAAGTGATTTGCTTCGCGCCTTCTTTCTTTGTATTTGTCATATGAAGTATAGTGTTCATTTACGACAGAATGAATAGAGAATGATGTATATTACTAGGAAAAACTTGGACTTCAGATTCATTAAAAATAGTCATTTTTCAATATACTACAAATATAGTATTGTGGGTACTCAAACTAAATGATTTCGAATACCAAATACATCTAAACTATTTTCACTGACATTTATAAACTAAAAAAAAAATGTTCCTCCAGTTCATTTAAATGTTTCATAGTTTGATGATCAATTTTTTACTTTAGTTTTGGCCCTGGCGATCATCCCTCAAGACTGGAACCTCGTGATCTACAACAGCTTATCCGACGTGCTCTTCAAGTACAACTCCTGGCGCATTTATCTTTCCTTCTGCGGCCTTCCCTCTTTTATTGGCTCGATCTGCCTAAGTCTCTTCCCTGAGAGCCCTAAGTTCCTGATGAGCAAGGGCCGCAACGAAGAGGCCCTTCGCGTTTTCAAGACCATCTACTGGCTCAACTCCGGCAAGCCTAAGGACGATTATCCGGTAATTTTCGCGTCACCGCGACGAGCGTTTAATAAGAGACGAACATTTATGCTAATGCCAGGCGCAATTATCCAACTTCCAGGGAACACATGACGCGTGTGTCTCCTATTAATCACAATCAGTTTTTCATAAATAATGCAACGCGAATTCGGGCAACAAAACGTGATACCTAAAAAGACTCGAACTCCAAATCGGTTTGCAGAAAAAAATCGGTCGAGTCTTCCGCGCGGTTACCGATTTTTCCGTTTTCCTCGATCCCGAGCCGTTAACCTGACCGTTCGGGAAAAAAGGTTTATGCCCGCCATGCATTCTAGAGACTCAAATTGTACTGTTATCTAAATCGTCGGATCGCCTGGTCATTTGGATAATGCGCGGTTCTCGATCCCGCCGCTTGATAGTCGATTATCGTCCTCGCAGGTCGAGTCACTGGAGTACGAGGTTTTGGACAGACCGATCGACCAGCCGCTGGATTCGGCCAGCGGCGAGAGGCCCGTCGGGTGCATACGCAACGGGTTCACGCAGATGAAGCCTTTGCTCACCAAGTGGTACCTGTCGAGACTACTCCTCGTCACCATGGCGCAATTCTGCGCATACCTATCGTAAGTATTTTTCACGATTCCTCTATTCCACCAATACCGTCAATCCAATTACCAACATTCAACATTTTTCTCTCTTCCAGAGCGAACACCATTAGACTTTGGCAACCACATGTCTTCACCATCCTCGAAAGACACGATGAATCCTCCATGACCTTCTGCGCAATTTTGGACTCTTCCATAGATGAGAAGTCTAATTTCACCACCGATGGGCTCAGCTGTTTAAATGTAAGATTTTGGTCATGGTTCAATTCTCTATCCTTGTGTTACCAGCTTCCTTTGCTGAAGATTAACCCATCGTCTTCACTCCATCTATGTTTACAATTCCTGAACCCTCCTAGACCTCCTAACTGCCACTTTCTTCTATTTGTTCATGCATCAAATGGCAAGGGTCAGCGCTCATCATTCTGGTCTTGTTCTGACCGCGCAATCGTCTTTACAGATGCTGCAAACCCCGGCTGTGTACACGAACAACTTAATAATCGCGGCGACCAGCATCGTTATCATCTTCGTGGCCGGGATCCTCGTGTCCTTCGTCCAGCCGAAGCGTCTGATAGGTGAGCTGCCCCTCCCTTCGCGAGTCGAAGGTCGTAAAGCCCTGCTCGACCAGAGGCGACTAATGAAAATTCCTGCGCTCTTCGTTTTGCAGTGCTCACGATCGCCGGCCCCTTCTGCTTCCTGCTCGCGATGAACTGGTCCACCAGCACCGTCATGACCCTCGTATTTATTTGTTTATTCGTCGCGTTAATGGCTACAACTGCCAACCTCATCATCGCGATCACCGTAAATCTGTTCCCGACCGCGCTCAGGTAATAAACGCCCCGGCGCTGCTCGTCTATCTCTAATTGATAAGACACGATTGGACGGGTTATATAATGTTCCGCACGTTTTGCAGAACCACGGCAATTTGCCTCGTGTTGATGCTGGGCAGGATCGGCGCGATCACCGGGAGCATCTTGTTTCCAGTTTTGCTGCAGCACGGATGCTTCATGTCGATTTCAGCCTTGGCTTCGTTTATCCTGTGTAAGTGAACACCAAGTATGTTTAATTGCCGATCGGGTGAAAGACCTATGATGAGCGAGGGAGCAATTTAACTGTGACTGTAATTGCCATGGAACATTCGGTATTTGCCTATTTTATCGGTACATTACCTCAGCTCAAGTATAAGAATCAAATTTTGGAAACTGACATTGATGTAGTGGAGATCTAAATGGTTCATATGAGGTTTTAAGTCTCTTCTTGATTATCGCAAAGTGGTTGGAAACTGGGAAAACTGGATGGCGAAAATAGCTAGCCAGGATTATTAACTGGGCGGCGAGCATTAGCGTCTAGATGGTCAGCTGTCTATTTTTACATCTAGATTCCTCAGTTCAGGAAGACTTCTTTTTCTAGCTACGACTTCGTAATTATGGTTCGAGCAAGGCTATTTATAACCACCAACTATATGTACATATTTGTACCACTACCATTGACCTACATATGGACCACTCCAAATGTTCCATCTATCAGTCCTAACACTCAATTATGAAGTTCAGGCAGTTCAACCGATAGCCCTCTCTCTTTCTCTCTTTCTCCCAAACAATTGCGCCAAATCGCACCGATCGGGCCGTGACGTAAAAAATCGGCAGTCTTAACAGCCGATCGTTACGTGGACGGTTGCCGCGGACGATAAAACGTTACGGTACTCCAGATGCCGCTCCGAAAGCCGCGTCGACTAAACCCAGCTTGACTTTGCAGTGTGCTCCGTGCTGATCGTCTTCATCCCGAAGTCCGATGAAAACGTGAAATAGATGGGCCGGCCAGCGATCGGCGGTCAATCGGACACGCTCTCGAAACGAACTTACCTGCGCCGAGACCGACACTTAGGCAGCGCATACCGATCGACGCCGACAGACAATGGGCGCGAATTGATCGCCGGCCAGCTCGCAAGTGATCCGGGCTCCGGGATACCCGGGCAAATTGCGAACGGCCGAGGCGGAATTATGGCTGTGCGGCGAATGCGTTTCGCCAGGTAAAAAGTGAATTGTAGGTTTAACCACGTTTAATGATATTCCGTGGACGGGAACTCTGACCGGAGAGTGCATTTCGACTTTGGAAATTGTCGACCCGAAAAAACGAGTTTGACAAAGTTCGGGGATTTTAGGTATAAGTCGTCGGTGGGCTTTTGTAGCTGGTCGTAAGGTGTTTTGTTCTGAAGACAGGTTTTATGGTGGATAAACTGATTGAAGACTGAAATTTAGGGTATTCTGGGAAATGCCATCACATTTGGAATTCTATATGAAATATTCCATATTTCTTAATTAGGCATTATTTTGGAATACTTCATCTGGGACTCCGAATCATTTGGTACCAGTGAACCAGCTAGAAGGTCCCAATTCCGACGGATAACAGTTCCGAATCACTGTTCAGAAAAACAAGCAACTTCCTAACTATCAAAATCGGAATTGGCGTTAGAAGTCGCATTTACCAAAGACATGAGGAAGACGCTCGTTTTTCTAGCACAGTGTATCACCAGTACTCCCTTTTTATACTTCTCATAACTAATTACAGCTCGTGCTTCGATACGAGTTTCTTTGAATGTAAATGACATTGTACATAAGCTATTTTGTATCTACAACTGTGGAACTGTAACAAGGATGGCGCTTCGGCCGTTCCCTCGACAATTTCACACGCTTTTCTCACGTATTTATAACTCATCTCATCGACGCCTCATCAAAATGCTAACGAAATCCAACACAGTGATTCACTGCCACAGTTCGAATTTGCAACCCCCCGTTTCATCGAAAATTTGAACTCAAGCATTTTGGATGACAAAGGTCATTCTTTGTTAGGTCATCCTTATTTACAGTAAAGCCGACCGAAGCGCCACCTACCGACCTAATTGTACATATTTATTAAATAAGTATTATTTATTACAAATTTGCTAATAAAAAGATTTTTAACGAAAAAATTTGGTTTCTCATTGAATCACTGCGGTCAACTACTCTCCATATCGCCGCTAACGGATCGGCTCGGTGACATCGCGACCGACAGCCGCGCGAAAAAAGCCGCGCGGCACAGTTACGCGATACGCGCTCTCGCGGCTAATGGGTCTTTTTAAACATCGCGGTCTAACAGTACGCTTAACTGGTTCAATACGCGGACAATTTATTGAGTCGTAATACGAAGACGGGTGTCACGTGCGCGCCTTCAATTCGACTCGTCATCCCGACTGGGAAGATAATTGACAAGGATTTGAGCCGCCTCGATGGGATCCTGATCAGATATTATTTATGGGCCAAGCAGTTTATGAGCAAGCCTCGTAAAAATCCTACAGACAAACCTATTAGACAATCGATATATCAGGGTAAAAATAGAACGATCCTCTCATTGAAAGCAACACTTAATTGAATGAAAATCGCAATTCATATCCGTAAACGTCAATCAAATTTGAAAACCAAGTGAACAGCACAGGGTTCTGGACAAGCTGATAAATCATCCAGAAGACCAGATTGCGGAATGCTAATTCTTTCCAGCCGACTTTTGTTCCGAAACTCGAATCACTCGACTATGCGGAATACGATTTGAATGTTTCCATTCTATTCACTCCTTATCTGATGCCAGATAGAGTCTGACAATTTTTCTTTATTGTAGTAATCCTCGTATGTGACACGAGTCTTTTTTCCTGAGATATGCATCTTCGGTCCCTGAAATTGGGTACTATTGAAATTTCAACCCGACCTACGACAATTAAGCCGATATTACGAAATGCTGCGACAGGAAACGCCGCTCTAGGGCGTAATTGCGTCGCCGCGCGATCCGGCGGTTAATTGGTTCGGGGGTCTAAGCTAATGACCAAAACCAGGCGAAGCGTCGCGGGCGACGGGGAGTTACGATTCAGGGTGCGGAGTTTCACTTTCAACACATCCTGGAGAGCCCTGCGACCTTAACCCACATGCTCGCGCGATCCCCTCCGCGCGTGTTCTCGGCGAATTATCGATAAGCACGATCTCTCTCCACGTTCTGCGAGCACGTCGATCGAAACGCGCTCGTCGTGCTCGTCTACGAAAATTAACCCGCGATTCAAATGAGATAGACATTTACATAGACCGGAACAGTCGCGGGACGTCCAATTAAGAGGCGCAATTACGAGTTCCGGCGGAATTGTCGCGAGGCGTTTTTGAATGGGTTTGTTCACGAGATTGAGGGAAGTGGGCGATTCGAGCAAGTGCGATTAATGAATTATTTTCTAGAACCGTTTTTTTAATATAATTTTTTTTAAGATTTTTGAAGATCGATCAGCTAAATATAGTTTAAGATTAAGATACTTGAAGATTTATTCCACTAAAATAATAAAATTAAGTTGCCTTAATTACATTATTATTACTAAACAGATGTAACCATCTGGTTTTCCGAGTGTTACATGAGTTTTCCAATTGAAGAGGATGATTTATGTAGATTATCCTTTAATTAATCAAATGGTACAGTTCAATCATGAGTATCTCATTTGGTGAATTGTCCGAAATTATATATCCAAACCGTTTAGTTGAATGAACCAAATTACATTTTTGAGTATATATATATTGGTTGAAGCTTCACACCATCTGGAACGCGAATTCGAAATTGAGCGTGCGCACGGCGAACCGTTATGCACCGTCGCGGCTCGATATCTCCGTCTTTGTTGAAAGGATCTGCGCTTGATGGGAATCTTTACTTGATTAACGATTAGTCATCGCTGATAATTACGCGCGGTGCAATAAAAGTTGAATCATGCACAGAGAAAAATCTGCGGCCTGGCATTGTCTTTTTAGCTGTTGCACTGAGATTATGCTCTGGTTGCAGCTCCACTTTTCTTTACAACCGACGAGTTACAAGCTAACGAGTTAGGTAAATTCTTCAAATGTATCTCGAGAGTGCAATACATTCCAGCATAAATTGTTTCGAAAAGTAATGGGTAAATCCTGCAAATGAAATGTACTTATTTTGAGTATTCAAGTAAACCGTTTTACAAATATCGTACACCAGTGCAATTTCATAAAATATTACGAATTAACAGAAATTTAATTTTGTAAATTTCAATTAAATGTTTAACAAATTAAAATTAAAAAATCCTGCAAGCAAAATAGATTTTTCTATAACCATTTTTCAAATATAGTATTTTAGTTCAAGTGGATATAATTTACATTAGAATTGGAAAAATTAAAAAAAATTAATTCATGTTATTCTTACTTAATTTTTGTGTAAGAAGTTGTGTAGCAAAATGCATTTTGCAAAATTTTTTCAAAATTGTATTTATCAACTATTTTGACTAAAGATTAAAAATTAGTTTGTTTCTTTCCTGTTAATCGTTCAGCAATAAGAAACTTTTTTCGGCAGTTCCGCGCGTTGGAAAAATGGTCGCGCGACGTTCGAGGTGACGGATGTCGCGCGTTAATTCCGCGCGCCCTTGCGCCGCGCGAGATTATCATTCACGAACGCGGCGTGGCGGCGGACAATGGCAATTATGCGCGGGCCCTCGAGGGTCGTTTTAATTTTACAGGAGACGACGTTGATGATGACAGACCTTGGGGAAAACAGCATGAGTCTATTGACCGGCATCTATGCGCCGCGACGGCACTTTTGGCTTGTAATTAACTGCCGGTACCGCTATTGCGCTCGGAAGTGAATTCGAAGAGCCGCGGGTTTCGTGCCGATGCGGCGTATTTTTCGTTCAGTTATTTCCGCATTTTTTTTAACAGTTTTCGGTTCGATAACTGATGCTAATTCATATCTACATACAAAATTCATAAAAGGCAAGAACCATTTCGAGTCAAATTTAATCTATTCTAATTAAATTCGTAATTTGTCACTCGGAAAATCGGAGACAATTTTTATTGAAAAGAAAACAGCTTATTGACGCGGCAAGAGTTATTACTTCGGAAAATATTAGAGAAGGCGAAAAAAGATAATATTTTATCCAGAAAACTTTGACAAATTAATGACCACTCATGATTTGTACACATATTTTCATGTCTACGCTTCAAAACGTGACCGGATACTTCCAAACAAATACACGTGTGGTAAAAGAACGATTGATTATCTTTAAAAGTTCAGATGCGTTAATGTTAATCATAAATTCCTTTTCCGCGAGTGAGATTAACATATAAAGTAACTTCGCGAGAATGCGTCGTTACTGTTGCTATAAATTCTAGCGGGTTTGCATAATTACTTTCGAATCAATAAAAACGACGTCTTCATAGAATATTTAACTCGATTATTCAATGAATTCCGTACGATTCGCCGCGGATTTTTTTATTAGGAGTGAGTGAACTTGCGTTGGCTTTGTGTCTTAAGTGGAATTTATCGGAGTTATCCTCGGTGTTCGCGTGTCGGCGATTTATTGTTTGTTTTTCTATTTTAACTTATTCATCAAATGTTTCAGTAACCAGTTCTTTCCTCACACTCGAAACATTTTTAATTTTATTTTATTAATCTCTAAATATGTTTTGACAGTTTGCGCTAATTTCCGTCGCAATTATTTTTCAAAAATATCGTGCTTCGTTCTAATATTTACTAAATATTTCAATTTATTTCCTAAATAATAAAAAATATGGCCCACATATTTTTTGGTAAAATATTGTGTAGCAATTTATAAATATTTAAAAATGTGAATAAAATATTGTCTAACTGTTATGTGAAACATATTATGCGCTATTAGAAATTTAACATTTGTTTTGGAAAATATTACAATAATTTATAACATTCTCGAATGCTCTCCTTAAATAAAAAAATCCATCTTGATCCAAATAAGGACCACACATTTCCATTCCGGCCTTTCCTCCGTCAAGTCCATTCCGCGGAAACGACTACGGGGCAGCCTTGGATGTCAATCATCCGAATTCTCGTGATGCAAATTGCCGGACGAATGCTTTCTACGGGCGAATGCAAATGAATGACGATCTACCGCTAAGACCGCTATCCTCGTGCCTGGAGCCGTGTGAATTCATTGTGGTTATTGTTGCGCGCGCGTCGCACTCCCCCCCCCCAGTCCCCGCTCCGACTTCAATTTATATTATCCGCGGCGCACGCTCCTTCGCTATTATCTCTATCCGCGCTTTTTTCCGCCGCTTTCGCGAGAAACGCGGTGCCCCAGAGGCCCCTTCCGGCGCGCGATCTCGGCCAGGGCGAGCCCAGTAGAGCACGTGAATAATTGTCCGAAGGGGTCGCTCGGCATGCAAATTGCGATCCGGATTTGAGAGCGCGGCGCGGCGAGTTGACCTTGCGAGGCCGTTCGTCGGTCTGCCGGGCGCGGAATGCGCGCGGTTACGTAAGGAGAGTTGTCGCGGCGGCGAGGGGCCATTTGCGGAGTGGCAAAAAGAGCGACGGGCGTCTTTGCGAGCAGAAAAGCGACTGCTCGGTGTGGAGCAATTTTGTTGCGAGTTTGGTTTGAAGAAATGTGCGTTACGGTACAAAGGAGTTCTGCCAATGTTCCGAATTGTCAAATTTTGTGGCGACAGTGCGAATTTTTGGACCATCCCAAAGATAAACGTTTATTTTGTATCCCTAATAGCGCAGAATATTTTCTACATCCTAAGGGCGCAAAATATTTAGTAAATATTTTGTACATATTTTTAAATTTTTGTAATATTTAGAAAATATTTGAATGCTGTATGTAAACAATATTTAATAAATATTTAAATATATTTACTAAATAACTAAAAACATTTCCAACATATTTTTGTTATCAAAAATTGTATATATATTTATAAATATTTAAAAATGTGTACAAAAATATGTTTTCTAACTGGTAATATGAGCATTAAATATTTACTAAATATTTTTTTCCAATATGTACAAAATATTCTGCGCTATTAGGGCGCATTTGAAAAAAGTATATAGAAAATATGTAGCAAATATCTAATGTCACATATTTAGCATTTAGAAAATATTTAATATACATTTTTAAATATGTTCTCCATATTGTATGTAGAAAATATTTTTATTTATTTAGTAAATCTATTAAAATATTTTGTAGTTATTTTCTGCACTAAACATTCAAATATGTTCTAAATATTACAAAAAATATTTCATTAATATTTTTCAACCAATCCCCTAATAACACTAAATATTATGTGTTATTAGAGGCTTGTTTGAAATTATTTTGTTTATATTTTTAGTTGATTTGGTCTTTATAAATAAATAGCAAAATGAGAAATTGAAATTCAATGTAAACTTATAATAGTTTCGACATCTGTAACGAAAAACCGAACAATTCAAGTTTTACGTAACGAATTGCACGTGTAATTTGAATTGTCGATTTTTTCACGAATAATTTGAATTGTTGGATTTTTCGCGATAAATTTGAATTGTCGGATTTTTCACGATGAATTTGAATTGTCCGGTTATTCGTTGTGCACAATAATTAAGATCAAGATGGCGCTGTTATCGTCTTTTGAATTAAGTATCGGAGCGTATAATGTAGAAATGGGCCGGATCCGAGTCGGACACACTTAAAAGGAGTACTGTCCGAAACATTTCATACAATTTTAATTATATACAATTTTTTACGGATTATGACAACGCGGATTACAAATTCAAGGTAAAAAATTAATTTTGAAAACAAGACAACGGCAAAAAATTGTCATTATTTTCATGTTAGTGCAAAATTTTTGATATCTATATATACATATCTATAATATGTACGATGTGTTGAACATAACATTTTCTGTTGAATATTCAATTGAACAAATTTCCCAAGTTAAACTACTTATGAAAGTATAATTTATGATATTGTATAAAGAAGAAAAGAAGTAATGCTTAATAATAGTAATGCTAATAATAAAGTAAAAGAACTAACGAACCTAAGGAAACTAACGAAACTAATTAAATTAATGAAACTAACAAATGTAAGCCAACTAACAGAACTAACAAAGCTAAGTGAAGAAACGAATGACAATTACTAGATTTGATTCATATCATTGAAATAATCATTGTACCGTTTTGTCAGCGTCATTCCAAGGGTTTATAGAAATTAAATCTTCTATAAGATCATATACAAGACTCGACGTTTTTTATCGCGTAAAACTCGGATTATTTTTTTGCAAAATTAAACACGCCGCGCGAAACAGATGTTTTTCGCTGTGGCATGAAAAATTGCCTTTGTAGTCCACTCAGGTTCCTTGTTATTGTAGCCAGAAGTGACTGTGTTATTAGCTGCCATTACTCGTGATATATGACTTCCTATTACAAGTCCATTACTTTCGGACAGATGTATTTATCGGTGCATATTAGTATTTCCACACATAATATATTGCCATTTGTTTAATTCTATCTCCAGATGAAATGAAGATCCGCGAAAACGAAAGAGATAATAACATCTTCATTGTTTCCTCCGTATTAATACGTTAATAGCTAATGTTAGATCTGCAATCAATTCCGCCTTGTTGCTGTTTCTACAATCTAGTCACACTGCGAGCTTCTTCTCACGCCATCAGCTGGCAAAGCTTGCCATTTCCGAACACATAAAATATCGTTCAATCACTTTCCACTTAACTTCACATGTCGCAAAAAATTTATTAAATTCTTCCGGAACTTTTCTTGCATTAGTCCAAACAAAAAATCCCATCTCAACATAAGTGATGCTTCTATATTGAAATATCCTCCAAAAAGTCGGCCGATGCAAATTATTATAGATATTTGCACTATCATCGAGATATTGCCTGTGTCATTTATAATTTTAGGAAAACCAAAATTGCCTTTAACGTATTTTTGTAAATGGTAAATAAACAAAATTTAACCATATTATCCCATAAGAAATTCCACATCTAATTCTAAAAAGAATCTCACATAAAATACCATATCAAATTCCATTCAGAATTCCACATGATATCCCAATCGTATCGAACCCCATATGGTGTACCATATCTCACATGGGATTCCATATGGTATGCTATATGATATTCTCAACGCCAACTTATATGGGATCCCATACTTGGTATCCCTTATGGGATTCAACATATCTCTGGTACGCCACATGATAATCATCACGAAACTTACTATCCCATAAGAAATTGTTCAAGTCATGGTATCCCATATTTCAATTATCCACTTTTAAATCTTTCGATGTTTCTCAAGTCATCTCTCTAAGTCTTCACATAAAACTAGTATTGTCCATTTGCACCTATGTTCGAATAGCTCATGTTTTTCTCCGCTGTCCATATCTCATCTTCCTTGCAAATTTCCCGAGCAACACCGTTAAATCGTCCACCGGCTAACGAGTCTCGGGGAACTCCTCAGCGGAGCGTCCGATCGGAATTTGATGAATAAATGAATACATTAGCCGACATATCTGCGACGCCTCTCACTTATTGATAACTGTAATTGCGAATATTAATAATCAATCGGCCGCGCGCGTGTCATTAGGCCTGCCCCCATTCCGCGTAATGCCAGACTCGGTCCACGCGAACATTGAAATCACGCGTTGTAAATCAACACAGAAGCCGCACGGTCCATTTTTGCCGCGCGCGCGACTCGCCCGGTAATTGAACGGTGCCGGCGCAATGAAATCTAAATTGCGCGCGCCGATTGCTATGCGCCGGGTATCATTCTTGCGCGCGTAATGACGAGTAATATTAGGCACGAATGTGTTGCGAGCATTTGCACCTCGGACCGCGCGGCGACCCGGCCGCGTTGCGAAACATTTAAACAGCCACTTCCGGCCAATAAAGTTCGATGCCGTTTGCGCAGATTAACGTGGGCACCGGCGTACATTGTATTTGCCTATGCGCGCCGCGAAATTGTATGAGATTACGACAAATTGCTTAATGACACGGAGGTGTTGCATGATGAAAAGTTGGACGTGATCGCACGGGGCACTTTTCAGTGCCGTTTCGTAAATTGCAGTTTCACTGGTTTACATGTAAAGAGGGAAGAAGACGAACGCCGGCAGACTTCGCGGAAAATTGTTGATTTATGGCAGACGGAATTTGAGGAAATCGGTAGTGTAAATGGTGTAACTTTTGACCTCGAATCAGTTTATTTTTATTTTTACCTCCGAATGTAAAATCGGTTGAAAAACAGATTTTAATAAAATAAAAAAAATTTTAGAAATAAAATCTCTGAAAAATGCTCTGAAAATCTTATTTTTTTGAGAGATTTTCAGTGTTCTCTGAAAATCTCTGGTAAACTTTTAGAGTTCCAATTTTGAGAGGTCTTCAGAGATTTTCAAAGGTATTTAGAGATTGTCATATTTTATTTTTACAAGGATATTTATTTAAAAACATTATTTTACATTTTGTTAAAAATCTTTTTAGCATTTCTTTGACCACGCAGATAAAGTGAATGACTAAGCATTCGAATAAAATTAATATAATATAATGAATAATGACATATTAATGACGCTGTTTTAAGTAACATTGTAAGTATGTTTCAATCAATATGCATTGCAAAAATATAAAAAGTATATATAGACAGTTAATTCATTAACCTTTTCTTATCCGTTTTTTCCCTGCGTAGATGAAGATGTACATATGTGGACCATATATACCTTTCAATATCCACAAATCAAATCCCATCAAAGATGCTATCTCCGCGTCTAGAAGCGATTCAAAGGACGTTCCTCGAGGAACGCTCGCGTCGTGAAAAATCGGTTGATTTCGCAGCGAAGCTGCTCTCTGAATGTGTCCGGCGAAAAAAGTCGGCTTATCTGGTGCCTTCCCTAGAGCTCTTCATACATCGATAAGACACGTCTCCCGCGTTCAGTCTCGCAGCTGACACCATGTCCGATCGCATGATAGCAAGAGTCCCGTGACCGCATCGACATCTCAATTCCGCGGCGGCACTTCCGTCAGCGACTCAGCGAAATTGAAAATTGCGAGCCGCGGCGGAAAAACCCGCGGCCCGTAATGTTCTGCCGACGCGCGGTCCCCTAATGCGACGAAGAAACTTTCGCCGGAGCCGAGCGCGGCATTGATAATTGTTCGTGAAAAACTTTTTTGCCGTGCGACGAACTTTCGATTCAAGGTCGTCGTGGGATAGACTTTGCGAGAGAGAGGAAGTAGTTAGTATAAGTTAAATGTTTGTTTCAGTTGTAGAAGTGATCAACAGATAATTGTTAAACTACTATCTTGAAATGTAGGAAAATTAAATGCAGTAGGAAATGGAGTGTAGAGGTATAACAATTTGAAGTTATACCATATTTGGTAACTTAACTTCCAGTAAAAAAATATTCATACATTATATGGTTTGGTCTCAGATGTACTCTGAGAAAAAACATCAGAGAAGGATGGTAGAAGTTTAGCAAATTCTAATTTAATAATATGTTTATTTATACATGAAACATGTATCAAATTTAATTATTCAGTAGAAATACTGAATAATTGAATTAGTGAACGTTTGTAACCGAAAAATTGGGCATATCACGTAGTCCATAAATGACCCCTACCATATATGGTCCAAGTTTTTTTTTGTTAAAAAAAAATCGAGATAAGAGCACGATTTTTTGCATTTTTGCCGTCGTCGTTCCGTCATATTACACAATCGATATGGATCTCGCGTGTAACGGCGCAAGCCATAACCCGTGAATAATGATAAGGAGGTTTGCATTAGCGGCTAATATCGTATGGGAGATCCGCGATTTTTTCTCCCGCCGCCTCCTATGAGCATCTAAACTGGAAGATAGGATCAGGCGCGTAATTAAACTGCAAGGTGTTCTCACATATCACTGGGTCATTGTATTACGTAACGGCGCGACTATTTCCCCCAACGCTTCATAAATACGATTCGACTGCGTGATCCGTCAGTCACTGGGTTTCTTGTTTGCGGAAGTTCAGATTCCCACGCGAGCGAGCGATTCGGAATCTCGCCGGAACATCTACCGTCGAAATGTGTAACGATTTCAGGCGGCGCGCGAATGGCCGATAAAATTATTTTTACGACCAATCGGACGGCCGTTAAATGAGCGACGTTGCGACAGTCGAACGCTTGTCGTCTTAATTTCCGCGAGCATTGTCCGCGTAAAGTATTGTCGCACTCTAGTTAACGGATTGATAGTCAGATAGTCGTTTTTCCGAAAACAAGTGATTATCAAGATTCGAGTCGTGGGAAAAAATTCTTCGGCGGGTGAACTTTACATTTTTATCGACTAAATAAAGTTGTTCAGGAAGTAATAATGAAGAAGTAATTTTTGAAGTATGCAAAAAATGAGAGGCATTTTTTCAGGATTGATTCACTAGGGAAAAACGTGGGATACATATGAGATTCCATTTAGGATAAGTTTTGGGATACTGGCTCAAATGGAGTTCCATACAGGATACCATGTTTTATCAAATATGAGATATACTGTATTATCAAATAAGGGATATTATGAGTTATCAAATATCGGATACCATATTTATTATAAAATATAGAATACCATGTGATATCAAAGATGAAATGCCGCTGTGGGATAAAAAGTGTGATACTATCTCATACGGCTTTTTAAAACAGTAAATGTTCCACCACTATTTTCTCGTAATTTGTTAACATGTTAGCAATTTTTTCGCTCAGACAAAAACATTCGGAGAATTCCGGGCGTCGAAAAACAAGGAGCCGCGCGTGTACTTCCGCGAGCGATTCGCATTACGGCAGCGGTGGAATAGGTGGCAGAGAAATAGCCTAAAGAAATAGCGTCAACGAGTTAAACAATATTCCGCGGCACTCGAGCGAAGGGCCTCGTATTTTAATGGGAGAGAAGCCCGGTGGCTGACGTTATCTCGCATCCGCGACTTTTTTTACGCGCTTTTAAGTAGCTGCTCGAAGTAGGAATCGAAGAAAACAACACGTGTCTTCGCGCGAGATGGTTCGCTTTGGGATGTGCGTTTAGCGCTCGCGCGGAAGAGCTTCTGGTCGAATTTTTCGATCGGGATAATTGAATCTGGAATTGAATCGATTTGACGGATAAATGCGGAAACCGATTTGAATCTGTCTAGGAAGCTTTGCAAGGGCGAAAAAATGCTCAAGAATTTCTCGTGGAATTAAACCTCAGTGGAAAGTCTGATTTCCTCTGATCTTCGCTGTTCTAAGAATGCATGTTTGACGTGCTCGAAAAAATCGGTAAAACATGTTGGTTTGGGAATTACTTAACCCCACTTTTCCCCGGAAAACCGATCCGAACCTTCACCTTGAATTGCGCCGAACCCGCCGAACTTTTTCTATCGGTCCTGAAAGAGCAATTTGTGTCGGAAGGAAGCGATTGTTACTGGACGAAGGATTAGCTCGAACGCGATTGTTTCGCAACGACTGCAACTATGTGATCGGCCGAAATGATGGCTGCAAGCTTGCAAGTTGTTGAATTCCTGGTCGAGCGAGGGAAGGCGCCAGCGAGAATGACGAGCGAGTATTAGTATTAGAACGTGGAACGAAGGGCCCAAGTAGGAAGAAGCGTGGGTAATTTTCACTCGTCCGATTATTTGTGCAAATACCAATCCGAGCAAATTGAATGCAATTTAAGATTTTTCAGCTTCATAGTTGCTTGTTTTTCTCCAGTCAAGGCATCTGATCGTGTTTTCGCAGAGTCACCAATAATAAAAATTACACTGAGAACAATGTGTCTGGTAAACACTATTCATGCTATTTTTCATGCCAGCTGAATTCATGTAACTTTTACTAAACATTCCCATAAAAGTTCCAGAATTTTTTCTGGTGTATTTGATGAATGAGATATGGCATTCTGATTTATCCTGTCACTGAAATAAATGAAGTCAATAAAGGTCCAATGATGTTCCATCAAAGTTGCCATAATTTCTTCAAATACCTCTACTGTCTTAAACACAATAGATCATATATAGATCAAACACGTCTGCAATAGCCGTTTTCCCATTTCAGATCAGAGTTCAAGCAATCCTTAGCAACCTCCCACGTGGGGTCAAAGACCACGGTGACATGTCGACTTTCCGCAGTTACGAATGCGACGATTTTTGTCCAGTGCGGAAACGACCGCTCCATCTTTACAACATTCGTATTTTTATTGCGCGGCACGAAAAAAAGGCCTCGGTACCGAAAGATGCCATTATCGTTAACGAGACGGCGAAGTACCGTAGCGCTGCGCCGAGCGGTTGTAGCGTTGACGTGAAGCCATCTCGTCGGATTATAGTGTCATTGTAGGACGATAATTTTTCGTTCTCATCGAACTGCGCCGAGCCTACTTAGCGAAGACAAAGGGCCGTATAAATCGTCCGACTGATAGCGCGCGCGGCCGGCTCTCATTTGTGATGCACCGCGGATTGTAAACGGTTATTGTGTTTGTCACAATCGGCAGCATCGCGCAGACCCCCAAGGGGCAGGCGTGTCAGATCGGATTCTTCGTGGGAAGAGCTGCCGAACGCAGCTACCGTCTGGTCAACGTCGTCAGACTTAAAAAAGACAACAACAAAAACCACGACGACGGGAAACAAATATGGAAAAAACAATAAAGACTGGCTTGTGGATGTATTGGGACGAAGAGGGTGAAAATTGCCTCTTCAGAGGTTTGAATAGAAACAATGGTCAACATCAGTATTTCTATGAGAAAAAGAGCTAAGACAAAGATGACAAATCAAACATTGGATAAATTCGACATAAATTACTGATTTTTATTATTATTATTTTTTTAAAGAGGAGGAAAGTTGTCTCATTTCACTTGTTTGGTGATAAACAACAGTTAACATCAGTATTTTATAAAAAATAAAAGGAGCAACAGAATCAATGACCAGAAACAAACAAATAACCAAAAAACAATATAAACGACTGTTAATAATTTTGTATGGTCAAACGAGGGTGAAAATCATCTCATCTCCGTGGTTTAATGGCGAACAATGGCCGATGCGGACAGTTTGCGACGATTTGCACGGTTTGGTCCTGACTGAAAATAAAAGGCGCGCGGCAAAAAGTCCGTCGGCGGTCTCAGGGTGGCGTCGCGGCTCAACTGGGTCACTACTGCAAAAACCAACAAAAGACCACTGATGCTCGATTTGTCTGAGAAGCGGATCACTGGAACGATTCAGTCAACCTTGTCGGTTGTAAACCGCGCGGCAGATCGGCAGACACAACAGTGTCTGACATTGCAGAGTAATGCAGTTTAACACGGGCTGCGGCAGATGGGAGGCGCGATAAAAAGTTTTGACCCGAGACCTTCGGCGCTCGGGACGCGCCAGTGGGAAGAACGAGGGCCGAAAAAAACGAGAGGTTCCGAACGAGAGATGCCGAGGGCAAAAAGCTCGATTGCGCTTCACTTGATGTTGATATTAATTTTTAACGTTCGCGCGAATAATTGAACGACGTGTTTTTTCGCAATGGAATTCCCTTTGAAGTCCTTTTTTAAATCTTTCGAAAATCACTTCTCACATTTTTGAAGAACATGATTTTTATTTTATAAATTTGCAAAAAATGTAATTATCTCAGAAAAAAGTTTGTCAAAACCTTGAGTTTGAGACAACCATAAGAAGAGTAGTCTTTATTCACTTATTATGTGTTGTAGCATTATTAAGTAGGACCATACGATAATTATTAGTATTCAGATGGTAATTATTCCCATCTGTATAGTAATAGAGAATATTTTTAATTTATCATAATTAGAACTGAAAGACAGTTAATATACCTCAAAAACATCCATTATCAACCAAACTGTATTGATACTTTAGTAAATTATTACATAGATCTTAGTTTTTACAAGATTGTATTAAAAGACACGAAACGGATACAAAATAGCCGCAAAATTAATTGTAGTTACTACAACCGAAAAAATGGTTGGGAACAATTTTCACTAGCCGTACGATTCGGTTTGCAGATTTTTTTTCCTTTTTGTCTTTTTTCGGAGTGTTAATTTCGTTAATTTAATAAAATTTTAGTGCACCTTTCTCTCTCTGTAAATAAGTGGAACGATAAATGTTCAGTCGTCCAAAATATAATTAATTTCCAAAACTACTTCGTCGTTACTTCAAACAGGTCATTGATTACTCAAGCGGTACTGTTTGCGCATTGCGGTTCGCGGCTAATTTCCGTCCAGTTGTACAATTTTAACGGTGTTTCGCGTAATTAAATGAGCCGCGTGTCCTCGTGGTGTACTGTTCGCGGTCGTACAACGTTTGATCCCTAAAAGCCGCGGGGCATCGAAGGCGAACGCTGCCTAGGAAAGTCCGACGCATTCTGCATTGTTCGCAGCGGAATTACGAAACGCGCGTCGCATCCCGGTACTCGTTGTTTCCGCCACACATTTGTGTGTCGCGACTAATATTCGGACGCAACGAATATTCGGTTTACGGGATTTCGCGGGTAAAACGGTTCCCGATCAG
This sequence comes from Ceratoteleas bidentatus, assembly GCA_022817645.1. Taxonomy (NCBI): domain Eukaryota; kingdom Metazoa; phylum Arthropoda; class Insecta; order Hymenoptera; family Scelionidae; genus Ceratoteleas; species Ceratoteleas bidentatus. The sequence goes on from JABFPB010000059.1 coordinate 19,874, forward strand.
GAAATGAGTCGTTTCTTGGGATTTGTGGTCGAACGGGTCGGAGTTCGACATACGCGGAAGAAGCGGGATCGCAGTCGATCGTGACTCCCTTATTTTCGTGGTTACTTTTATTGGATCCTGATTGTATCCGAACAATAAATAAGGGACAAGTCGGTATCGCGCTCGCCCGGGACAGATTTATTGGCTGTGCGGCGAACGTTCACGGGTCACTGCATTTCCCTGTCGCAGACGTCCTATGGTTCCGGGCAGAGTGCACCAATTACGTATTCCGCGGCTATCAGAACTGCCACCAGGCCCAGGCCGATCGCCGTTTGCGATTTACTGGAATACACGAGAGCGCGAAAGTTTATTGTTCGCCGACGAGCGGGGCATGCTGACTGAGTTATGTCGGCGGTGAAATGTCGTGGTACAAGAGTTTGGTTTCTTTCAGATGATTTTTGGATTTTTGAGAATGGACGATTTTATATGTTTGAATCAGTATGCTTGTTTTGTGAGGAATAACAGACAATGTAAAAAAGAGTATTCACATTTGATAAGTTTTCATTTGATTTGTGTCTCAGATTTTGAAAATGGATCATGGACGAAAGTAAAAAATAATTTGGTCACTAGATAGACAGTTGAGAAGACGTCAAAATACAAATTTTGTATTTTTCTCTTCCTCATCTGCTAATCTCTCGACTAAAAAAATACAAGAATTTGTATTTTTTAGTCGAAGTGAAAAAATACAAGAATTTGTATTTTTTTAGTCGTAAGAGTATAGAGTGTGGTCTGTAGTTGTAGAAAAAAAATGCGACTCACCTATCTGATGATAAAAGGAGACAACACATTTTTTCCATTATTTTTCCAGTAATCCAGAAGCATAGCTGAATGACGTAAATTTGCAGTGTGATTAGGTAGAAAATTGTCAATCGATTGGCTACTGCAAATTTTTCTCGGCAACTGCCACCTGAAAAAGAGGAATAAAAAAACAGCGTTTAATTTTTGTCATTCAACTCCATGAGAACATAACGATTTAAAGCGTTTTCAGAAGTTTCGCTAAAAGTTTTACAAACGTCTTTAAAACGTTCAAAACATTTTAAAAAGGTCAAAGTGAAACGTTTTTAAAACATCTTGAGTCGTTAGTAAAACGCTTTTAAGGTGATTCGTCAGGTATAAATTACTACATTAGTGTCTTTTTATTTAATTTTGTTAAGACGTTGATTTAATACTTAAAATAAGATTTTAAGTATTAAATCAATTTTCTCACTATGGGAGAATGTTGTAAAACGTTCAGACACATTTTTTATAATAGGTTATCACAAAAAGATTGTTTCGCGTTTTCGAAGTGAACAAAATCACGAGAAACAAACGTTTGTCGAAAATAGACTATACAAAACGGATTTGTTTATTACATTTTCCCACAATCAAGGAATTGAATGATCCCGTAACAAGGTTAAACGTTTTGTAAAACGTTTTTAAAACGTTTCTTTATAAAACGTTTTCAAAATATTTCTTTCTAAAACGTTTTTAATTTGTTTTTCAAAATCAAACAACAAATAATTGTTATAGTATCGTAAAACGTTTCAAAAACATTTTACAAACGACTCAAAACGTTTTTAAAACGTTTTAGAAACTTTGAAAAGCGAACATTTTAACGTTTTTAAAACTTGTTTAAGCTTTTAAAGATGTTTGTAAAACTTCTAACGAAATCTTCCGAATAACTTTTAAAAACATTATGTTTTCATGGGGAAATATGACTCTCTGTGTTATCGCCTTTGTAAGAAACGATTGTCATTTTTATCTCAATGTTCTTCATATAAAGCCAATATCCTATCAGCTACTATACCTCAATCATTGGCCACTTATCTATTTAATAAAAGTGGGAATTATTAAAATAAATTGCTTAGTTTCATTCACCTTTAAAAAAAGGCAAAATTAAAAGATCACTAATCAGTCAGTATCGTGTGTATGATCGGTATTTTTCACCAAATATTATTTGTTCTAACTTGTTTTTTGCCAAACTTCTGCAATATCCCTGACAGCCAGTTGCGTCTCGAAACTCGCTCCAGCATACCAAATTCTCAATAAATCGACGACTATGCAGATTCGATCCAGTATTGTCAAACTCTTGCCATTATCCCCTACAAAATCATACCAGCAAAATTATTCACGCGTTGTAAACAGATTTTTTTTTAAGATTTGGAAAAGGGAGGATAACAGCGCAATCTTGATTGTAAACTACCCTAGAATTATCTAAAACTAAAGCTTTATATTCCATTTTATCATTTTGCTATATATTTATTTTTATAAGGACGAAATAAAAATAATCTCTGAACAGATATAAAATATAATAGGTTGTGGAGACAAATACAGAACATTTCCCATACTTTCACATTCTTCTTCAATCCACATTTCTATTATTAAAACCTATCTTCATATCGTGTTATCAAGGCTAGAAATTCTCTCAGTATCGAAACTTGTATATTAATATATTCTAAATAAACCATGCCCCCAAAAACGTATTCCACAACTTTTGATTTCATCTAAACCTGTCTCTGCAGAAAAAGGACAGTCGCAACAAATTAACCTTCCACTGTACCTGGCATGTCGCGTCCGCCTTGCCGTGGAAAAGTGCCTCAACCAATTCCCACCGATCGAGCAGTCGACGATGTCAATCTCTGCGCGCCAACCTGTTACGATTCGAGATCAATCAGTTAAGCGGTTTTGAAGAGTCCGACGCCGCGGACCACCGAGGCGGGTGCATTTTTCCGCGCGATACCAACATCCGCGATTCATGCTACGTTGCACCGCCGAGCCGAAGACGAACCCAGCGAGCGATCGATCGGCTGGGGTTAATGGAAATCGTAGCGTGGACACCTTCGCCCTGGTGACCCGAACGCCGACGCCAAGACATCGCCGTTTTCACTTTTTGCCACGCACCATGGCGTGGCGCAAAAAACAAGCGACTGTGCACGGGAATTGAGGCCATTTTTTCCGGAACGAATCGTCGGGGATTGACAGTAAAATGATTGGGGCGGGTGGCTAAGTGCAAACGCGAAATTTGGTATTGTTTCGTGTGGGTTTGTTGTGAAAGGGATTCGATTAAAAGGAGGAGTAGGTTAAGTGCAAGCGTGTGACGTAGTCGTTGGGGTCGGGGGTCAAGGCTGCCGAGGGGAAGGTCGAATTTCGAGAGGGAGACGTGTCGGAGTTAATTGGACAAGAGGATGCGGAGGTGGGAATGAAAGGGAACTCATTGAATTTCGAACGAATTTTTCAAATGGGTAGTTTCGTTGTTTCGAAAATAAATGCGGATGGTAAATTTGCTTAATTTGTAGGATGTCTCTTTGAAAAGTAAAATTGATTTTTGATACTCCACAGAAATTGAGTCTTCTATTCTCTTACCATGTTTCAACTTTCGCTTCTAACTTTACTTTCATCTCCTCATCTAGACCCTCCTACTCTTTGTCAGTTCCAATCACAAAAATGTCCAAACTCAAACAACCGTGTAACTCTGAACTCAACCTGCAACCCTAAACCATCCTATCACCTCGATCGCCCCTTCACATTATCCACTTAACCCTCCCCGCCGGGCGTTAAATAAATAGCCAATCCTCTAATTGGAAATTCCAATCGGCATCCTCGATTGGCCATTAACGGATGATTCCGCAGAGTGAATCGTCGGATCGTTGTTGCGAGTGATTGACCGCGAAGTGGCGGAGCGTGAGATGACATCGGGGATTCCGAAGAGGCGGAGAAGGCAACAAAGGTGTACCGATCGACCTGAGTTCAATGCGATACACTATCTCCGAGCCCTAGCCACAATGACCTTAATGGTCAGCGCCTTAGTCGGATCAACGAACTTGAGCCGCGATCTGTTCGTGTGCCTTTGTGCCGCCCCCCTTTGACCCCTCCCCCGGGAGGCTCCCTCCCTGAGCCCTTTTGCCCGCGGCTTCTCATTTACCCCGTCGCTGCCCGCTTGTCCTTCGTTGCACTTGGATTGAAATTGAAACAATGGACAGTCGTGTTTGCAAGTCATAGTGCAGACATCTCGAGGATATCGGGGGAACACCTCTCGATGATGTCCAGACGGAGCGACGGACGGGAAGAGGGCGACAGTTGACACTGACGAAAGGCTGTCGATGATCAGTCAGTCGAGGCAATTTAAAGTCCGAGGGCTTTTTACGGGAGGCTTTGTTTAGAGGAACTGGAGGAAGGTACGGTTAGCGGAGAAGGTGGGGAAGTAATGGGGGTAATGGGTACTGTAATGACCGCGGAAATGGGACTGATGGTGACGAGTTTGGATGGATTAATAGGTGAGCAGGATGGAATGGTTGGGCCGGGATTAATAGGTGAACGATGGTAAGCGAGCGCGACCGCGTGAGATGGTCCAGGCGATAAAGGAGCGTGAAATTGAGCTGCCATGAGAGCTGGTCAAAACGGAAACGGATGTGGTGATGGCAATTTTATGTCTCTGGACAATGGTAAAAAGACGTCTGGGGTCGAGGGAGTGGTGGGGAGGGTTGATGGCATTTGAATGGTAAATTGAAAGCATCTCTTAAATGAGGGTATAAGAATATGTAGTATCCAAAATGTAAATGGAAGTTAAGGGTACTTTTCTATTCTTGCAATTAATTGGTCAATTATGAACACAATTTTGGTGACTTTTTAGACAGAGGTATAGAAAAAGAAACTTATTTTTTTCCATCAATTTCTGAAATATGGTTAATTTAATTGTATATACTACACGTGTTCCAAACGGTCATTATGTGGAATTATGCCATTGAATAGCATTACAAACAGACGAAGATTCGAAAAAAGTTTGAATCCATAATAGACAAGGCTCTTTGATTACTATAAACAAAATTCAAAAATTTGCAAATTCGGACTAGATTAGAAGATACGTTTCTGGAGGTTTAATTCTAATGTCTAAGATACCAAAACATGCTTTTCTTAGGAAATCTTTATTTAAATAGAATACTTCACCGGAGTCGTTTTCCTAAACAAACCACTGCTCTGGTTTCACACGACTCTCTGGACTACATATAACTGGAAAAATCTGTACCTCCAGGCATGTTCCGAGTGGAATACTTTTAGATGTGCACTTACTTCTTCTATTCTAATTCAGGAATAAATGGCTCGTTACGGCTAATCTTGGAACATTCTTCTACCACGGATGTCCTCCAATCCATTTGAACAAACAGCGATCTAGATACTGTTTAACAAAATGGTTTAACATGGTTCTTCCGAAAATCACTAGTAACACATTATAATCTCAGTCTTTATAAGATTTGTTAATGTCAAAACGATTATGATTAGCTCAAGATGAAAATTGTCTTAATATCTGAATAAATTACTAGAGGCAGAAAAATAATGATCATCCCGAAAACCGCCCTCTGTAAAAATAGTTTGGATTTTCCCATGATACATTGTTCATGCTACATGAACAATGTAGCGTGAACAGCATTGTTTGTTGGAGAGATTGAGTAAACCTTTTCGTATAAAAATAGGTCACACAACCCAATTAATCTTCGTAAAAATTAAAACAAAAAAAACAAAAAATCCTCCAAAAATATGAAAACGCAAAAAGTACCAAAAAATCGCAAAAATGTGCAACAGAAGCTTCAAGTTATAAAACAAATGCTACTGTATGTTTCATTTTTTTGTTTGTATATGAAAGTATAAGTTCGCAACCTCAACAAAATATATATATTGATTATATATTGATTGAATAATTTAAGGTTATGCCCCACCATACATTTTACGGTTCCGATTAAACTTTTATTAGTTTTGAAATTTGTAGGGTGATGCAAATAAAAGTTTTCAAAAATATTACAGGACGACACATTTTGGCAAGACATCACATTTTGGCTCAAAAGAGCAGCTGTTTTGGAGCAAGATTTCTGTCTCTTTCAATGAGCTAAACAGTAATCTTTCTCTAGTTTCATCTCAACATTACCATTTCTCAGACTACTCCTCCTCCCCTTCTCGATCACCATAAAATCTCTCTAAATCCCTACCAAACTCACCCCATCAACTTTCCTACCACGAAATTAAGCTATCAACACCCAGCCAAACATTCCCTCGCGATCGCGTCCGATCTCCCAACGCTCTCCGAATCCTGACTGCGATATCTCGATGCCCCCCTCAATCCCGTTAGCTCGCGACTTTTCATTTCTTCCCGCGCTCCTTAAAACGGGCAACCAAACGAAACGAAACGCCGTTCGCCTAAAACCGTGCGCCATCGCAGACGAATCTCTCGACTCGCGGAGCCGCCGGTCACGGTTCCGCGGAAAATGAACCTGTTGATTGGCCGCGACGACAACTGCCCCGGACCCATTACCGCATGATCGGTATGACGGTAGCCGGCGCTCCGGCTATTTGTAGCTGGATACGAGCGCGCAATCGGGATCACGATCACGGTGATCCCGAACCCACGGCGTGGCATCGCGTGACCGCCGGCTTCCTCGTCCAGCCGGTCCATTACGCGGGCCTTTTCGCTCGTTTCCCGTATTCCCGAGGAACGACCGCAGCGAAAACGTTTCGCGCTTTGTTTTGCGCGAGAAAATTTCGCGGGGTCATCGCTGGAGCGATTTGGCCCGTACGTTTTCATCCAGAAATGACGTTAACTTAATGATCGATCGGCCATAACTCAGCCGATCCGAGAGCTATTTGCTCGACGGTTGTCGATTCTTCAGTGGGAGAATTGCGATGGGTTTAAAACGAATGAAAATCGTGCAACGATCTTATATTATATCAAATTACGTGAACCGATATTTCTGAACAAGTGTTCCCGAAGTGAAGAATCGAACCGATTCTGGGTTCGGGAAACAATCGGTTTAACTCTTTATTTCATATATTTGCAGTTGCCGAAATTAAAAAATTGTGTACTACAAAATGTGTGTACATAGTCTTTCAAAAATAGGTAGTTACTATCAAGTCGTGAAGAAGTAACTCCAGTCGACGGAAAAAACGCGACTCCATTTGAATATCCTCCGCGGAATTCGCGACTTCTAACAGGATTGCAGTTCTTCTTATTTTCGCTAAACCGCGGAAAAGCGCTCGCGCGGCGCAGCGACAATCCACGTTCGCGCGTACAAACACGTGTGAAATTTTTCTAACCGTAACATACCGACGTTAACCCTTTAACTGTACAACTAACCTTCCCGCCATTTGAATTACATGGGACCGGGTGTTTTTTGTGCTTTCCGTGCAGTTAAAGGGTTAATTACCATAATGATCATAAATCGAGACGCCGCAACGCCGCTCTTTTTCGTTAATTTATCGGCCGGCGCGTGTCGTAAAACCTGTCAAAAATGCCGGCCGACTTTTCCACCGAGGTGTATTGTTCTCCGGTGCCCTCTTGCGCCGGCGATTCATACATTATGGATCGGCGCCGAGTGTGTTTATGGTCATCCCAGGACGGGTTTACGGTGACGAGTGTAAGCGGAGTCACCTGTTTCGCGGCGGAATTTGAATTTTCACCTGTCCGGGGGTGCGTTCGGGTTTACGGAGAAGGAGGGGGGTCGATGCGTGTAATGAGCGCGTGCGTAATCCCGGCTTTGTGCGCGACGCGATTTTAAACGCCGCTTACTGAGTTTAGCGACTAATTCCCGTCGCGGCGATAAGATTAAGCGACAGGTGCAGTCGTAACGAATTAATTCGTGGGATTAAAATGCAGCGAGTTAATTGATTGCGAGTGGCGGAGATCGGAGCGATAGCGACGATGAAAGGATACATTTATTGCTTAGGTTTCTAATGAGACTTGAATCCTGTAGAGACGTTGTGGGGCATGGATGGAATTATGGGGATAGATTTTTCATTCGTTAGAAAGGAAAGTCAACTCTTTTTTCGACTTCGGGACAATAGCATAACTCTTCAGTGAAAGAAATGCTTCTACTAAGAGTCTACAAATTGAAGCGAAGTGCCACTAATTAGTGAAGTTGTCGGTAATAGTTTACAATTAGGGACCATTTCTGCAGGCATCATTACCGAATTAGGGATCGTTTTGTTTTTATTGTATTGCGTTAGGGATTTTTTATTAAAAAAGAAAAATAATAAAATAGTTCGACAAGATCTAATTTTTGTATTTATCTATCTGATACTTCAGTTCACTAATTTTTATTGACATTTTCTATATGAAAGTCGATTTAGATCGATCTAGTTCAATAAAAATTCTCCGATATCCTGATTCCACCCAAAATCGGTAAAATAACTGTGCAAATATTTGTTTCGAGCGAACCATTCTATTTCTTCCACTCTCGATAGGTTAAATACATGATTCATGATTCCTATGCGGATCACCTACGAAACAACAAAATTAGCGTTCTCAGTGAATGAAGTTGATTCGCCAGGAATGCACAACATTTTCGCGTGTTTCCCTCTCAAGGTGTTCGTTTCCTGAGGAAATGACCTGCGAAGGTCGCGGCGAACGTGTAGTGGCCGGGGTTGCGTTGGAATCGCGCGGGGTCAGGTAATCGTGAAAGTGGTTAATGAGCTGTTAAGCGATAGGCGCATCTTGAAGTGGCCAAATCATTCGGCGTTGACGTAAGTTATGCCACGGTTAAGAGCAACGTCAGATCGCTCATTGATTCCGCCGCACTTTACGACTCGATATTGCGATCGATCATCCGCAAATTGCTGACGTGCATCTGATACTGTTTCCAGCCTCGCGCGTCGATCGTACACTCGAATGACTCGGGAAAATGCGATTTCCCATTTTTTAGTGCGTTATCGATCGCGATTGCCCTTCGGATCGCGAAAAATCCCGCCTGTCCCGGCATTGATATCTTCTAGACCGACGTCACGAGAACCGCGAGACCATAATCTGTGTTTGACAATATTTTACATATGCGTATGATCAATTGGTCCAAATATGATCGAGATACTTACATGCGATCGATAGATCATCCTCTGGCGTTTGCAGTAATAAACAATGCGAAACGAGTTTCAAATGAAATTTATTTTCGTTAAATATACAGAAATACATTTGGCTTGAGGGTAAACTATAGGGCTAGAATCATTTCGAATATTTGTAACTTCTAATCTTCGGAGACTGTGAAGATTCGAAGTTTTTTATTTTTGGAAGAATTCGAATTACTCGAAGGTTTGAAGTTTTCAAAGTATTAGTAGAATTCGAAGTTTTCAACTTCTCGAAATAGTCAACATTTTTCCAAATGAAAAATTTCGCATAAATTAGAAATTTTATATGGTAGCTTCTTATTAATGTTTACCGCGAATATTTTAATCTTTGACAGCCAGCTGGCTTTCAGTCTCAAGAGACTGAAAATCAGAAAGAGATCTGGCTCGCTATCAACTCGAGATAATTAGTAAATTGCGCGTCTTGAGCATACATTTCGCCAACAAAAAGCCCAACTGCGGTTTTACAAAAACTGTGTAATTGGGATTTAAGCTGAGTCACTCGCGCGCGCGAGTCAGGTGTGCGAAAATGTGTATCGGGGCTTTTTGTCGCGACGGTGTCCAGAAAGATTAACGCCGGGGTCGTAAACGACGGAATCGTGGGAGTCGTTATGGAATTGAATTTGTATGAATAGAGTTTATGGTGACTGATGGCGGCGCGGTAAAATTTACGACGATGTTCGGCCGCGGAGTTTATAAAAGTGAATTACGATTGGAAAAATGCGCGAGCGTGCTGTAAAGTTTACGTCACCCGGGCGACGCGACAGAGATTGCTTTATTTCACTGTGAAACGTTTTACTGGTCGCGCATCGAGGTGCGCAACGATTGAGTGTCGTTTCGCGATTCGGTTTGCCCCGAGTCAAGCGACGGTGGGAGTGGTTGATCGATGGATGGGTGACGGTAAACTTCGGGCAAATCAATTATTGCGTGGGCAGAGTATGAAATATAATAAACATACGGTATTAGAACGCGAGATTTATGCATATAATATCAGTTAGACGTGTGATATAAGTTAATTTTACTTGTAATATATCCTTTCTTGGAGGAGGTGTGTATATATTTCATGGACAAATTTTGCATTGTACGATGTTCAATTGTGTTTTTGTCATTTATGACTCGAACACCACATAAAAATTATCTTTTGCAAATAAATAGATTTTTTCGAATAGGGCATTACATTTATTGTAATTACAATTACAGAGTGGCAAATCGAGAATTGCGGTACCGCACGGAAAAAAGTGTTTACTGAAAATGACAGTGCAGCAACCTTATAACCTGAATTGTCAAATACAAAACACAAACTGTTTGTTTAGTTGCATGCTTCTAACAATTGAATGCCGGCAGCGATAACCGAGACGAGCACAGAAAATATCCGTAGATGCATTAATCGTTTTCTGAATTTTTATTTCAGACAATAATATTTAAAAATATAAATCGATTATAAGTCGATAAAATAAATATAAATAACGATTTTATAAAATAATTTTTTGGTTTTACAACACTTTCAAATATTCACAAAACTTGCAACTTCAAATAACTTATTTGAAAAATTGTTATAATTTATGGTGAAAACGTAATTACTAGATCTGGCGTTTATATTTTGAAGTCTACTCATTTAAACAAAACATTCCAAAATTATTTTATCATATGTAGAAATTCAGTTACGACTATTCAACGTTCAAACAGATGCATGAAGTGACAAATTTTCTTTCTATAGTGTATGCGGAGCAAATCATCGGAGCAAAACATTCACACATTTACTGCATACTGCTGCATACGACCGAGTCTCGTATGCTGAATATTGATCGAAAAACTTCGTAAAAAACGACTGTGCAGTGTGCAAACAAATGGTTTATCTGTATATAGAAATAAGTCGTTCGTTTACAAATTTTTTCGACTAAATTTCGACACACAAACAGTGGATTATTGCCCTCAGTTGTATGCAATAATCGAACCACTGTTTTACTGTTTTCTCCATTTAGATTCGGAAAAATCGTTAGAATGTTGTACCTTTGAATCAATTGAGAATAGTTTGATCATTGATATGTTTTCCCTGTAAAAATAAAGTATTCCCTGTTAAAAAATACTTATAGGAATTGTCCTATTATTTTGCTGAAGTCACTTTGCTTTCCCGTGTTTTATCTATAAGTATGAATGGTTTCTGTCCGACAGATGTCTAAATTTATATGTATTTTTGTATATGGAAAACCACTGTTTATATGGAAATACATATAAATTCTGTCAATTCCTATTAGAACTGCTAGTCTTACACAAGGAAAAAGGTGTTTCGTTGGCGTTTCGTTTTGACATTAAAACAGCTTCGGTGTTTCTTCTGGATAAAACAGTTTTGTTTTGAGACACTTTTCGTATCTAATATTTCAGTGTTTCAAAATGAGGCACTTGCTCTTGTAGTGCATCTGTTTCTAAGAGGTCTTATACGTATTTGATAGTTTCTAATAGTTTTATATAAATATTTTTCAACAGGGTTGTAAATATTTTAAGTCAAACATTTAAATCAAATATTTTTTTTCCACTTTTTCTTTTATTATCAAAAGTCAATGAAAGGTCATTGTTTATAGTCAACTATCTAAATATTGCAGATCTATTTTGCGTCAGATGTCAAATTTTATTTTGCCTACTCATTGCCTTTTTTCGTCGTCGCTTGGCTTTTTGGAAGTGATCGTGGGTCAATTTCATGTTTTCGGTGAATTTCGCTTTCTATCACACACACGCACATACTATCGCTTTCACTTTTTCGCGAGCTCCGCGCGCGTAACTACTAAATTTTGGCAGTTTTCAGATTTACGTGTGTTTTCGGAAATAGTCCCCCTCCAATTTCTTTGTTTCAGTGTACCTCTTCTGCAAACTTCCCCTCCCGTCTTCAATGCTTCTTCAACAGTTTTACCTTCTAATAGTCTATCAAAAAGGCTATTTTATATAACGAAGACTCTTTATCAGGTAGTTTAAGAGGGGAAGTACAATTAGAAGGCCTAAAATTAGGCCTATCTTTAGGAGTGGATTGCAAGTAGGGAAATGAACAAAACTTAGCGAATTTTTTTGCATCTTGTTGGGCATTTAATGTATCTCCCAACGACTCAACATCGCCTGAACATCCTCAAAACCTGCGACTAGGAACAAATCAACTAGACACCACATACCAGAGCTAGACCACTTCCAAACCCAATCCGTCCCATTACCTACAAAACCCCACACCCGAACCCCTGGTAACCTCCGAACACGAATCAGCCACTTGACTTCCCAGTGGATGGTCCCCGCTTATCATTGCGGCGGTCATAGCCGGTCATAGGGGAGCCCGGGCTGCGCTGACCCCGCCCACGAATTGATCGGGACAATAATAATTTATTGCTACCGTAGGAGCATCGGTAGGTACGCTTCTCTCCGCGCTTCTCTCATCTAGATCTGGGCGCCAGGCAGCGAGTCCGGCTGTTCCTGGGAACCCGGAACCGAAGCGCTTCTCCCGCTCGCGGTCCCCGTCGCCTCGCTGTGTGGCGTCCCCCCCCTTCTCTCTCTCGCTCCCCCGCGCGTTCATTCTCAAACTCCGAAGCGGATTCTCCTGATGCCATCCTTGCCAATTTCCTCGCGGGGCCCCGTTAGGCGCGTGCAGTGGGAATCCTTTTTTCGTCCGGACCCCCTCCCCTGCGTTCCCCCTCCCCTGGCGCCGCTCTTACACTTCATCGCGTGGCTCGTGAAAATCCTCCGGGCGTGGATCCCTGTCCCGTTCGATCGATCATTCAACGCAGCGCCCGTCCGGCGCGCAACCTTCGCAAGTCCGTTTTCACGAGAAGATTGGAAACTTTATCTTATTCCGTTAGCTTTTACTCGCGGCTCTTGCTTTCCGACATTCACCCTATGGTCGAATACCAGAAACGGATTCCGCGCGAATGTTGGTCACAGAGGTGCTTCGCAGGCGTTACGATCCGAATAACGTAACGTTTCAGCAGTTTCCGTCGGGCATCTCAGGCAAATCGGCCGGCTTTTTGCGTAATGCGGATTTTTATGGCGAACGGTTCGACGAGGAAAACCGTACGTGGGATCCTTCCGTCGAAAATTGTATAACGAGTTTTTAACCTTGTTCATTTTCGGATTTTAGGTTAGGAGTATTTTTACTTTTTTTAGTCGTAGTGTCAATGTTCTAATTAATTACAGTGTCCCAATTATTGACCATTGATTGAAATATTGATTCGTTCTCATTTCATTAGAAAAAATTTGATGAAGGTCATTAATGGTGACCTTCAACTCAATAATTAACGGCATATTTTCCATAAACAATTTCCATTTCATTTCGATGCATTCTGCCTGAATCAGAATCTTGTTTCATCAATCACTTTTACTTGGCGACAACGTCAAGATTTAAGATCTCTTTTTCCGGTATCGATGTATAATCAATTTAATAACAATTTCGTCCATTCGAAGTTGCCTTTGAAATTTTGAAGCACTACGCTGCGCTCTTCTCTGGATTATTAATGGCCACCTGGCAATCTGCGAACAATTCCGCCACATCGACTCTCCCATTGCCCGGAACAATTCTGTCGTTCCATCTCAATCTATGGCGTTATTATCAGCGCCACGTTGCAATAATATTTTCACAGTTTTCAAGGGACTCGGCGAACAAAGATTCGCGCTGCCTCGGCGATCAGCACCGCGATTCACATCTACGCCGCGCGGCTTGTGAACTAATTCTTCGGCAACGTTTTCATTATTGTGCGAAATTGCAATATCCAACGGTGTTTCGCGCGGATTCCTGGCGTGATTAATTTCCGTGTCGTCGCGATTCAACGAGCCGATCAATTTCTCGTGCAAAAGTCTTTGTTTTGGAGATTAAGGGGAGATCGTGGATCTATTTTACCGACTGAACTGATACCACAGTGGAAATAACGTTTCTCGAGTTTAGAATGACTCGATTTGCAGTTATCTGCACTCTTAAAACAATCCGATTGTCAGAGCCGGAATCCTTCTGTGAAATTATATGAATATGTTTGACAAATGTTCTAAAAATCTCTGGAAAAATTCTGAATAAAAACTCAATGTTACAAATGTTCAGGGTGTCAAAAGAGTATTTTTATCAAACTCTGAAAACTTTTCAACACTGGAACTGGCTGTTTTCAAGACAGCCAGTCAAATTCAATTTTATCAAATTCAAATTAAAAATTAAGAAAGTATGAAGTTTGAAAAAGTACGGTAAAAAGTTAAGTTTCCCCAAATTTTTTCCCGGAAAACAAACAGGCGATATTTGAACGAAAAAAGTAGTTGGTAGCCCTGCGAGCAAACATTCGCGCGCACCTTTATGAAGTTCGAAAATATACGGCCTCGTAAAGGCCATTTTTTCGACCGGAAGCGGGGTTTATGAAAGTAGCCGGCCGGGCAGAATCGACGCGATCCCTCGTAATAATTAAGTGACCGTAACAATGCGCAATAAATGCAACTGGGCATAAATTTCACGCACTTTTACGAGGTCCGCGGACCAGTTCCGATGATTTCGCGGCAAAAAGCGACGGTCCGGGAATCCCTTATGCAAATGCGCGCGCCCCAGAGAAATCGCGACACCGTTCAACGAGGTGCATTTGATTCGCCACTTTTTGCCGTCGATTAATTGGGATCGCCTTTTTTCGAACGAACGTTGATTTAAGACCGCCCTATAGCCCACAAAAACGATCTGACTGTCGCTAAATTTTATGATGAGACGTAAAAACTTTTTTCTTATCGATCACAAATTTTGTCGAAGAATTTCCTTGAGCAAATTTACTTCAGAAAAACGTCACTGCGCATTTTTCTGCTCTAAATAGCTTCGTTCCCACCATTTCCCAACGAGATAAGACTGAAAGCCTTTTCGGATTACTATTGAATTAATTAAAATAAGCAATTACTGTATTAGATATCTCTCGCACATTTGCAATCCTTTCAATTATGAGTTTATCACAAAACCTTTATCGCGCGTCAACATTATATAAAACGTCGGACATCTCTTTTTACGTAGCAGTTTTGAAGTTTACAAGCTACTTTTCCGGCACTTAAAATCAAATGGCCTCTGTGAAAAGCACGGTACTCGCGGTATTTTTGCACCACGTCCTGTGCTCGACGCACTTGGTCACGAATGGCGCTTTGCCAGTCGTACTGTGGCACGGTGCACGTGAGTACGCGAGTAATCGTTCACTCGTGTTCATTGATTTACTTGCTCATTGTGTTTTTGCAATTCGTTTCAGTCGACACCAGCATCAAGGAAAAAACACTGGGCAAAGTGAGAAATTTGATCGAAGCTGCGATACCCGGGGTTTACGTGTATTCTATCGCTTTGGGCAACACCGAGTTCGAAGTATGATTATTGAATAAACGCGGAGATTCAAACGGTCCGCAGAATCGACGCCGAATCGAAAAGAATAATCTTTTTACTTATCAATCGGCCGCTCGATGAATTGAAAATAAATTTCTCCGTCCCGCATTCATGACATACAATTCTTATCGACTGTCTAACTGCATCGTAACGACTGACAAAATTGATTTGTTCTATTCTGTATTTTGATAATTCAAGACTGTTAGTTTGTATTAGCAATTAATTTCAGGACTTCCTGTTGTCGGCAATGAAAGGATGCAGCGACCAGGTTGCCACAGTTTGCGAAACGTTGAGGCAGAATCCCGTTTTGAGAAATGGTTACAATGCTATTGGATTTTCACAAGGAGGCGTGTTCTTGTAAGTTGTCGTAGGAATATAAATTATACCGAAACAAACTACAATCGAAATTTTCTGTAGTCGCGCGATCGTGGAAAGATGTCCTGGTCCGCAGATCAATAATCTAATCACATTTGGGTCGGCACATCAGGGAGTTTACAATCTGTCCGACATTCTGAATTTTAACCCTATCGAGGCGGATTTCTATAGAAATTTGCTCTTCGGATACGGATACACGCCGTAAGTTTTATACGAATTGAAGTATTCCAAACTGTGAATTAAAATTATCAGTGTCACTAAATTTAACTCCTTCGGTTCCCACACTGTTAAAAATTAGGTGTTAAAAAGTGTTAAAGTGTGGTATTTGCACTCCAAACTTTATTTTTAGTAAAAGGAATTCTAACCTCTAAATATTTACTCCAAAAACGAGTCGTTTTTTCAAGATTGACACTAAAATATTTCACACTCCACTCCTAAAAGCTTCTCTTTTTTAACTGAGATTTTTAACAGTGCATCGTTATAAATCGTTATAGAAATGACTTGTCTATGGCTGTATTTGTATGACCAATAGCAGAAGAGGTCTAACGGAATAGACTTTTCTTATTGGCAGATACGTCGATCACGTGATTAGTGTCCTTTTTTCTTTTGAAAAAGACAGACAATACTTCCACAAGTATTTGATTTAAATAAGTCCGTGAGTTTTGAACAGAAAGTCAATGTTTCAAACTTTGTTCACAGCTTGCTTCAAGAACGATTTTCCATAGCAGGAATGTATCACGATCCTTACCATGAAGATGTGTACAAAACCAATAACACTTTCTTGCCTGACATCAACAACGAAGTTACGATAAATGAAGTACTATATTTTAAATACATTTAATTACAAACTAAGATTCTACATTTAATTACAATCTAAGATACAAACTAAAATTGTAGAACTTGATTTAATTATAAATCAAGTTCTACAATTTCTTAATAATTTTTAGGAATACGTATCCAATTTGATAAAAATAACGAAGCTCGTTTTGGTGAGATTCGAAGATGAGGAGTTGCTCGATCCACCTGAGACCGCCTGGTTTGGATTCTACGCACCTAACTCCACCGAAGTCATCATACCCTTAAAAGCATCCCGATTATATACCGAGGTGAGTAATCGAAACACGACATTTCATGAATTACTTCAAAATATACAACTTAAATATTTATTGGCATTTAAAGTGACAAATGATCTCTTTCATAAAATAAACAAATTTTCAGGATCGCCTAGGCTTGAGGTATATGGACGAAAATGGACAACTGGAAATGCTAACTGCTCCTGGAAGACATTCGGAGTTCATTGGTGCTTGGATGAACACCAATATCATCGACAAATATTTGAGGTAATTTGTTTACGCAACGTAACTTTGACACTTGATGATGGGGGTCGAAATAAAGCTACTTTGCGAAAAATCTGTCGAGATTCATTTTCCTTACTCTGCTCTGGCAGTGGTCATTCGCTTATTAGAGGCTTGGAGGAATATTATAGTGTGTCGCGCAGTCGCTTCAGACTCGTTTTTCAAAAATGTTACTGTTTCATCACCTATGATTAGTGACGCGCGCTGCGCGCGTGTTATGACGCATGATGTCCTATGTGACAACATAAAAGGATATTATGAACTTAATGTATGCATTCCTGATAACGAAGACAACGTCTCATCAGCGATTAACGTTTCATCTACCGAAAAATTCTGCTTTTACAAGCCTGACCAGTACTTTTCTTTTTCTTTGTTTATATAACATACAAACATAAATACTGCCTTGTCTTATCAATTCATTTTAAGTTACTGGTTTAGCCTATTGCAGATCCTATGGTTCTGTATGCTCTTATCCTGAAACTTGTTGAAATACGTGTTTGAATTACTGTTTTCCAACACAAAGCGTTAAACCAAATTAAACAATTTTTCACGGTCTTACTGTGGCGAAACAATGAAAACTGCAGACCTACGAAAAAGCTAATTCATTAAGCATTAATCGCGTGAAATCGTTGGCTCAACCACTACTCGTCGGCTTGACCTTGTTTTGAGAAAAAAAGGCCGCCGGCTCGGTTGCACCAAGTTGCGGTATATTTTATTTCTACGCTGGGTGGGATTTCATCATACCGGTTGAGAGTTTGAAGATCATACCAATCTACAGACAGACTACCTATTTTGCAGAAACTCGGATCTTAGGAGCAATGATACGTACTGCGCGCGGTATTTCTTGGATATTTAAATCAGCTTGTAATTCAGACACGTGTTGTCTTTCCCGCGGAACGCGAGACCATTGATTTAAACAGTTTTACGCCACTCCTTTGCAAGGTCCGTTAAACAATGTGCGGTAGAATCTGCGCTTAAGGGTGCAAATTTTGGCAAGTCCTGTAATTGAATGAAAAATTACGTATTTTTTAACATTCTTTTGCTTTTTTGTGTTATAAGTTTTCGGGTTTGCATTAGAACAGTATAAACTTATATTTAATATAATCATTAGTTATTTTGTATTTATGTTGAATAAGATTTTTTAATTTAGATGAAAACAATGATTCAACAGTTTTAAAATTG
This sequence comes from Ceratoteleas bidentatus, assembly GCA_022817645.1. Taxonomy (NCBI): domain Eukaryota; kingdom Metazoa; phylum Arthropoda; class Insecta; order Hymenoptera; family Scelionidae; genus Ceratoteleas; species Ceratoteleas bidentatus. The sequence continues at coordinate 38,030 of JABFPB010000059.1, forward strand.
AATGTGATAAAGCAATGTCCTGTGAAACTCCAATTTGTCAATGAGGTTTGAAAGATATGAATATTTGTATTCTTATGTAATAGATTATGCATTTGTGTGAAAGTATTTATTACGCTGACAATTCTGATAGTGTCTTCGAAGTTTCCTGCATACTCTTCTTGAAATGTCTCACAAAATTATAGGTATAAATCTCTTTATCTAATCATTGAAAAATTTAGTTATAAATGCTATTTCATAAACGCTTCCCTTTCTAAATTATCAGTATAATTAGAGCAATTAATGTTTTATAGCTGTCCAGCGACATTCCTGTAATCCAAAAAAATAAAATTAGCTAATAAATGTGACTACAACCCTAAAAATCTATTCCTGCAAAATTCGAATTTTTCAAAAATAAATTTTCTTCGAATTTTTCGTCTTTTCATCTATCCCTAAATTTCAATTTAAATCTACCAAACCCTAAACTGATAACTCATGTTATAGTACATTAGTTCAATAATTAAAAACCCTCTTCTTCCAACATAAAAATCTCCAAATACATCGCTCTTAATAAACAACTATTTAAATCTACGGACCATAAAGATAAATCCATATAAAATTACCCAAAGTCCGCATAGACATCAATAGTGAGTATTTCTATAAACATATAAATTTAAAGCAACTGAATGTTTATAGATTGCTCCAGGTATGTCCTATTGCAACCTCTAGCAATTTTGTCTTTGGCAGAACAGCACAAGTTCAAATAGTCTAATAGTTTTCCTAACGGGGCCGCTCCTTCTTCGGCCAAAATCCATCAATTCCTCGTCCGATCCGGAACTCTTCTTGGGGTAGTAAAGTGACGTCACCGGTATTAAGGTTATCGCATTCTGTGCATAACAGCGGGCGCACAATGCAAAGCGTCGCGAAGAAGTGCTCCGGAATGTCGCGCTCTGATTGGTGCTGGCGTGCGCATCCGGCCCTGCGATTGGCCCTAGGCGCGTTTCCCCACCTCGGGAAATTCACTTTTTACCGGCGTTATTACAAAACTGACTGGCATCTCCTAGACCATGTCATTACGGTGCAGTGCTCCACTCGGCGAGCATCCTCTCTCACGGCCGGCCTTCCTCTGCCTCTTCCTCCCACGTTACCAGCCTGTTACGCGATCTTAACCCCATGAGTGGAGCACACTGAGGCTCGATCGAAGCTCGCGCAAGGCCGTCCCGCTCGGGGACCCTCGTTGACGAAACATCCGAAGAACAGCACCCCTCAGACGCATTTACGCGGGAATAAAAACGGCCTTTGCTTGTTTTCGTGCAGTGACAACTCGGGGACAGTGTGTTGTGACGCGGACTCGCGATTAAACCGTGCCCTCTTTCCGGAGAACGACCCATGGGCAACATGCGGAAAACACAACTGTGAGTCTCTTTCTGGCTAATGTTAATTACTTTATTACGTGAGGAGTGCGGCGTAAGAACAAGTGTGGTTTCTTCGATTGGATAAGTGAGAGAATCTGAAGGTTGGAATGGTTTTGCATTTTTGGGAGCTTTCCATGGGTTTGGGGTTTTTGATGATAACATTTTGAAGAGGTGAAGTGAAGAAGGATTTGATGATTTGTCAAGAAATGTTTTGGAGTGTCATAAAAATAAATTGTTTGTTCTTAAATTTATTCGGTTTAAGGAAATATTTATAGGTTTTAAAAAGAAAGGCTTGAATCATTTTTTAAAAGATAATGCTAGAAATATATAATTTTATATCTGTCGTTTCTATTCTTATAATGTTGAATACTTTCGATCTTTTGATCTTAATTTTCTGATCAAATTTTAGTATTTATTCTATGTATAATAACGTTTCACTAAAGTATATTAAATAGTTCATAATATTGCATAAAAGTTAATAATTTATGAAACATGCCAATTAATTTGAGCAACTATGTTCAATGGTAAAAGATTTCAGTTTAATAGGAACAATCTTATTTCGCATAATTTGATCGGTTATAAAATAAGCTGTTAGGTTGAAACGATTTTATTGAATTGGAAATGCATTGCTGCGAATAGGATATTTTTACTCTGTCACATCGATAACACTAAACATTTTACTTACGTTCATTTGAATGTGCTGGAACTTAAGAAAATGTCCTCAAAAAGTTATTTTCGATATTTAGTTCACTTTCTACTAAAAAATCTTCATCTATGTTTCCTGCACTACTAAATATAATTATTCAAGATTTGGCATAATAGTCTGAAAATAAAATTTGCAACTTCTCTCTTTAAATCCTATTCACCACAGTCTATAATTTAATTTCGCTAAATATAAGATTCAACTATTGTCTTAAGTAAAATTATTGTTTGTCACAGTATATCTCATTTGATCAACTCGAATTCTTTAAGAAAACTATATATAACATCACACTTGGCGACATTCATTAAAACCATCCAATCTTCGGCGCTCATTTCAACCGCGAGATCAGTCCGCGTTTACTTTTGTTTTCCGCCGAGGAAGTGCAGAATAGTGCTCGAAACTGATGGCATTCTATAACGTGCCTCTCATCTTTTTTGCCAGCCGCCGCCGACTGCAAAAGGGATAATTTCTTCGCCGTAGTCTTGCTTTAATGAAGCATTACCCGCACTCGACGGGCTTTTCAATCTGCGGAATCGCTTGCCAAGTGTTCGAAATTGAACTCGGAAACGTCGCTATTGGAATCTTTAGCGGCGAATTATCGTAATGGCACACTTTCGATTGGAATTTTGACGACTTATAACAGCTGCGAAACCTCCCTCTTCTATTACAAACCATTACCGCACAAACTCGTTTTAAAAATGTTTTAAAAACAGTCACTCTTATTATTTTTCGACAAAAGCTGTAATCCACAATTTGTCGTTTACTAATTATCGTCATAAATGTGTTGCAAAATTGTTATTCTAATTTGCAATATTTCGCTCGATAAATCATTCGCGACACCAACTCCCGGAAATAGTCGCAGAAAACGACACCGAGCGAATTAAGACGTATTATCTTCAGGCGCAAATGGCTCGGCAAAATGTGTCCTGTCGCGATTGGCTCCGGCGAAGCGTGAATTTGCTCTGGAACTCGAGAACGTCGTGTTCCCCGACGCGCATCGTTCCATTCCGGACAAAATTGCCGCCCGAAATCCGCGCGACCGCAGCGCAATCGCTTTCCGGAATCGGAAACAATTTTCCCGTATCTTTTATTCACGCCGAGAGAAATGCTCGGCATCTCGCGCGCACTGTTTTATGACCACTGTAATTCGTCGGCGCAACGCTTTTTGTTTCGCATTACTTGCCGATCCGCCGCGCGAAATTCGTATGAAAATTCCGCAAACGGCCGAGTTATGTATGGACGCTTCAGTTACGGAAAAAAGTCGGACCAGTTTTGAATTGAAAATGACCGATTTTTGCAATGCAAAATCGAACCAGTTTTCCGGAAATGTCATAATGGGAGAAAATGAGTTTTTTTCAAAGAAATCATTTTGCATTCGAATTGACATTGAAATGAATTGCGTTTCCGATTTTTTTCATTTTGGTATTCAATGGCGAAATTTTCCGAATCGACCTTGAACCGTTAAAGGCTGCGCGATTGTTTCGAATTGTTCGATCACCTGGCTTTCTCTCACTTTTGCAGAATCCATTCCGCGATTTGCATTCGATTAAGTTGAAACGAAATTTCTGAAGCTAGCGAGGATGGTTAACAGCCTAATTGTGTTTGGAAACTAAACAGAGAACGGCAAGACAGAAAAGACAAATAGTTTTGCGCGATGATTCGCGCGCACAAAGAGCAATTCGGTGAGATTTGCATTACCAGTGTTACCGTTTCGAGTGCGCGAAGCACAATATATTTTCTCGTGTGCTTAACGGTAAACAAATAAAATTATTATTAAACAGAGATCCGCGGATCGAGCGTGTTCATAATAAGTTTAATATTAAGCGCAGATGAGGTACCATTTATTGGGACGCAGAAAAGCGCTTGAAATTGATTCTATGATAATGTACCGTTAGCAGATCTTACGCAATATGAAGATATCGGTAACATCGGACTGCGCCTTTTTCCGTCAAAGCGATTATTGTTCTGCGCGAGATTATTTATCTTCGACTCTAATTGTGCCGTTTTTCATTCACACCTCGAAATTGCGGTGAAATTTTCCCTGGAATAACTAAAAATAACTGTTTCCCGACGATGTTCGGAAAGTTGTGAATGAACTTTTTTGGGACTTTTGTGGTATTGTGTTCGAATTGGGAAAAGTCGTAAGTCATTTTTCTCTCAATGGTAATTAATAAAAAACATCGAATCGATTGGAAGATGCGGGGGAAAATGATTTCGGGGATTGAATGGGCATCTAGTTCGTACCTGGGTTGAACGCAGTTTGGGTTTTGGGGTGAGAGAAAGGGGCGTGTTTTCGAACACAGTAGTTCGGCTTCCTGTGTATTGTTCGATGATGTCTCATTTGAGGACTACTGTGCGGGGAGATAGAATTAATGATTCGATATAAACTGAACCAATTTTTGTCGGACTGATTGAAATTTATTTATAATTCATTGATGTTCGAGTCTGATGGTCAAGTTTGGGCGTTTTCGATGAATTTGTCAAAGTAATTTTGGTGAAACGGTTTGTGGCACAATGGAACGGAAGTTGTGTAGTTTCGGTAAATTTGGGGATTCGAAAATAGGTTTGAATCTCATTTATTTAAATTCCGTCCGAAGTGCGCTAATTGCTGAATCGATCAAATTGATTTTAATTGATCAAATATGGGACGGTCATAATCCATTCATTCCATGAATAGCTAATAAGGTTTTTCATAATTGTGTCTCGCGTACCGTTACTCCATCTTGTTACACTTTTGTTTGCAATTAGGTGCTTTTTTCTGTCATTGGCGAGAATCAAATTAGACTCTTCCCTTTAATTACGACGACGGTCTCCGGATAAGTTTGTCGCAAGTGATATCGACGTATAATTTTGAACGCATCTTGCGGGTAAAGTGAAAAACAAGGCCGTCCACTCGACACATTTATCTTAAATATTTATTTGTCACCAACATTTATTAGCATTTATTTCACCGAATCGCATATTCAGGCCAGGCTACGCGTCATTAGCATACCTGGATGTAATATTTCATTTGATTGAAAAGTGACTAACAGAAGTCAAAATTCTTGGACAAATTTGTCGCGAATCAATTAACATACTGTGCCGATCGTGGGAAAGCATATATTTTTCCTCGCTCCTTTTCGAGCGAGGAGTAATATTTTTAAAAAGTAGACTAATAATAATAATTTTTTGGAATATCTGAGTAATATAGGCTGTTAACAGCTAACAAACTGTTATTTTGTAATCAGCACGAATCAGCATGAATCTTCGAAGGGAAATGACAAATTTCGTTGGTCGATCTATTAGATCTATTATATTACATACTGCTACATATTACTTACTATATTTCGATATTTTTTACTATATTTTTTTTATAAAAATACGTCCTGCAAAAGCGTAAATCTTAAAAATTAATATCAAATTCATCTAACCAAATTGATCTAAGATTTTATCAATCTTAATGTAAAAAATGTAATATTTATTGACGCGTTAATAACAATTGAAAGTATTAAAATTATTTTCAAAATGTAGTATATAAATTATTAACCGTTTTCCTTTTACCTATTTGTAGATATTTCGGAATGAAATGAAGAATAATTCTGTTGACTGTTTTCTTAATATTTTGTTAGACAGTAGGTATCACTATTTTTTTGCGTAGATTCTTAAAACCCGGGAACATATTGGACGCTTTTTCAGTTAATTCATGATAAAATTGTTGTACAAATAATCGAAATTCCTTCAATCACAACTATTCATTACAAGAGTACAAACATTTTAAGACTTAGAATTTCGCCTGCGTTTTTGAAAATCAGTTTTAAAATTGTTTTAAAAATAGTTTAAAAAGTTTTAAACATTCGCGAGATATTAAAATGAAAAACTATTTTTCATACACATCAAGAATTGGGTTTCACTACGTAAAAGTGAAGTCTTTAAACTACAAAACTGAAAATCGAAAAAAATGAAAAAAATACACATGACGAAAAACAAAAAAAACATTTTTGTCCAACTCCAAAAAATGTCAACTTCAAAAGTTTAAACGATTTTCCCTTTAGCCATTTTGCGAAAGCAAAAAAAATGAACTCCTATTCCACAAAAAATCTTGAGCCAACACCTCCCGAAACTCCCGTTCGGAACGCTCTCGGCCTGCACCTGAGCGCCTCGTCGAAAATTAACCCCGACCCCGCCGAAACGCGGAATCCCCGTGGCGCGCGAACGGTATCCTCCGTTCGGCTCGGCGCTCTGAAATCGCCTCTCTCCTTCGCGTTCGCTCGCGAAATGACGCAAAAAGAGCGTAATCCATACACGGTTACGCAATTTCGCAGATCGGGAAACTGTAATTTGCCATTTGGCCGAGCTGCTCGTTGGCATCGTTTGGCGCTGTAATTTCGCATTGTGCATTTTTGCCCGCGCGCGATTTTATACGGTACAGCCGTGAAGGTCAGGACTTACCTTTGACTCGTTTGCTCGCGGATGATCGATCCGCCGCGGCGGAGCGCCGAGCGCGATCGAACGGCAAAACGGGACATTAACCACAGAGTCCGCGTCTCCTCGCAGCATCCTCCGCTTGGCCGCGAAACGCAACAAACGAAAAGTAAGAACGCCTCGCGATAGCGCGCGGGGACATGTGATCCGCGCGGACGATCGTGCGGTTAATTTACAGCTAGCGGATTGTCCCCCGTTCCCGGAAGACATCGCTCGCGACGTCCGCTCTCGGCCGCGGAGTCCTTCCGGTCGATCGGCCGATATCGATCGACGGACCGTAAGACAATCATTAGGATCGCGCTGCTCGAGCGCCGCGCAAAAACGCGGAAAACGGCGTAACGTGTCGTGTTCGCCTGGCGGAATGGATCATCGATAACGCAAGGGGAGGAGCGCTTTTTTCGGGGGACGCGCGATGGGAATTAATGCCACTGAGATGCGGGAGAGTTTATGGCAAGATCTGTGGGCAATTTATGAGTGACTTTCTGGCATGGGAGTTTATGGCATTTTGCTGGTTTTGTTTGGTTCGAAGGAAAAGGTGGATATGAAACTGTGGATTAGACAGCGGAAGTGGATTTAGTGGATTCCCAGTAAAAAACAGGCATTAAGACACGAAAAAGCGTCTTAATTCGTGAAAAATGTCTTAAATTAAGACTTAATATGTCTTATTTTAAGACACTTTTGTAACACGTCTTAAAAATGTTTACAAAAAGTGTCTGAAATTAAGACAGTTGTTTTAGCGATGATTACATCGAAAAATAAATAGTGGACATTTAGTAAAAAAAGTTATGAAGAGCTAGGTTAAATGAAGATAAATACAAAAGGCCTTATGTAAAGTGCGACTGTCTTTTTGTCAGCATACAATTTTATTCAATTTGTTTCGTTGATTGAAGTGTAGTAAATATCCATAAAAATAGTATTTATTCGATTTTTTCATATACTATCGTTGAAATAAAATTTACATTTTTATAACTTAAACATTCACTAGAAAAACAAGTCTGTTTTCACATTTCTTAAAATAACAGGTTCGTTTTTCAGTGTAGTAGGTATACTTTATTTAAAATTGCAGAAACTTTTGTTTCTCATTAACCAGATAATTGGAATTAAAATAATAAAAATCATTATTTTGGAAACATGCAATTCGACATTAATCGGAAGATAATCACAATAGCAACGTAAAACATCAAAGGAAATGATCTAAAAACAAGTGTTCCGAGAAACCATGAAGCGTACACTAAATTCACACAAAAATGATTCTTATGAAACGGTTTCGCCTTTACGAAAGTCAGTCTGAACTCGCACTAATTACTGACCTTGGTCACTACACATACGGTAATGGACGTACAACCGAGGAAATATTCATGAACCGAATGTTAAGTGCTTTAGTACATCAACGATCGCAGATAAAGATCTGCGCTATAAACGTATACCGACTTGTTTACATAAATACAAACGTTAGTAATTGCTGAAGATTCTGTTCGAGTCGGATGATCTTTTATTTTTTATGAGATCAGCGTCGCAATGATATACACGAGGTCAGATAATGCATTCCTAAATGTCAAATCATTAATTCCACATCCACATTTTACCAAAAATTTCCGACGTCTAAAACGGTCAAAACTAACTTTTAACCATGAGGAATCCCAACCAATATTGAATATCCTTCGACAAATGACTTTTGAGAAACGAATATTCAAATAGAAACTTGTGAAAAACCTTCCTATTCGGATTTTTGAATTTGAATCCTCCCAGACAATTCGCAGTCATTCAAAGGGAAATCATTAGACCTGCCACGCAGTGGCGGTTAATGATTTTCGATTTATTAATGTGCCCTTCAGCGTAAGCCACCATACACCTGCAATTACGCCGTGCGACTAATTATTTTGAATGTCCTGAAAACGAAGCGCGGTCGCATGGCGGCCGCAATCACTCCGATCTTGTCAATTACACCGACTCCAATTATCATTATCGTTATCGGCGGCGTAATTAACGTACTTATCGCCGAAGACGTGGATTCGGTGTTTGTTTTGTCTGCGATAAATATTTATTCGCCGCGACAGCTGCACGCCGCCGGTTTAATCGCTCAATCACTGTCGTTTCCCACAGCGGGCTCACGTAAAATCCATATTTATGGCTGTTCCGTTGGTGCGCGTGCAAAAATCGCGGGCAACGCCACTCAAAAACGGTAAATGATCGGCGCATCGGCCATTTTACGCCCGAATTAACGACACCATTAAACGACGCTCAACTGGAGCGTCGCGGCAAGTGGGACCGTTTTTCAATTAGCCGATTCCACCGGAATCGGTGCATTCATTATGGCCAGTTACTGCGTCGAAAGGTTGCGGAGAATGGGAATCTAAGTGCCAAAGTCTCTTAAAACTTGATTTAACAACTCTCGTTAGAAATGGGGTTTTCTGAGTTACACACGCAATAAAATGTCCTGACACAATTGCTTAGAATTACAGTAAATTTTACCATACCATTTTTGTAATTTGCAGAACTCTTCCCAGACGATATAGTAAACTGTTAGATAGACAAAATTATGATTATTCTGAAAATATAATCATAATCGTAAATAATTGATTAAAATTAAGAAGTAATTTGAATTCAATCACGATTAAAAACACCGATTTAAATCGTATAACAAAAATCATGACAACCTTCTAAATTGTCCCTGATGATCCATGAAATTTAGGTGACCACTGGTGACCACACGAAATTTAGCATCTGAAAACTAGTCAATTATACATGTCACTACAATACTCCTTTCGATGTAGGGAAATACCCAAGGAGACAGAAATCATTTCTTATGCAAGCTAAAACGAATGGTCAGACTTGTTCCGCTCTTTTTCCGTTCCATCCCTCAAAATTTGAGAACTGACCCAAACAAATTTCCGATCACGACGCGAACAATCGCGCGACACAAAAAATCCTGTAAACAGCTCCGAAGAACATCGATCTCTCAAAGGACTACATATTCAGGTGTATTCAACACAGGGAAATGCGACACCCGAGCGAACGCCTGGGTTGCGCTGTCGAAGTTGTATGCATTCCGGAACACACCGCGTTCTGGATGATTAATCGTCGGGTGTCCGTGGCGCGGGCATCTGCCGTTCCCCGTAAACGCAGGCGCGCGCTGAACCTGCGGGGACGGGAATTTAAAATCGCTAGGGTATTATGCCGCGCGGGCAATTACACTTCCAGAAGCTCTCGGAAGCGATTTGCGCCAAATTAGGACCGTAAATACCGCGCGCCCGAGAGCGTCGAGTGTTCGCGGAAGAGGAAGGCGCCGTCGTGTTGATTGAATTTGATAAGACGTGTCCGGCGGATCGAATCGGTGATTTTGCGAACGTGATGGATCGTTAAACTTTTTCACGGACTTGTCGCGCGCGTTTTTTCGACGACGCGCAATCGGGTCGTTTTAGCTTCGCACGGCCGTTTCGATTGTATTTAATTGGAGGCTTTAATTGAGGCGATTGCCGGGTATAGGGTTACGATTAATCGGTTTCAGGAGTGGGAATGGGGAATTGAGGTGTTTGGATGGGATGAGGGGGTGAGAAAATTTTGAGGCAGTTGATAAATGTTTTATCCAGTTTTATAATGTACTGCGATTTTGTTTTAAATGAAATTATAGTTTTAAATGAAAGTGCATTTGATTAGCGGTACAATCAAATGCATTTTCCATTCGAAACATGGTAAGAAGTACGCGTTTATCGTACATCGAAAAAAATAATCCGTTGACACTTTTTAGATATAAAGATATTTGTACAAAAATGGAAGAATGTTTTTCACAAATAATCTAGTCGATTTTACGTATTGATTTACACTATAGACCTAAAGTGCTATAAACTATGTCATAGCGACATAGTTCTAATAACTGTCTAATTCTAATTCTAATATTATCCGAAAAACGTTCTTCCCTTGTAAGCCAAAAGTAAGTATTTCATAAACATTTTTAGTATATCTTTTAATTCACTATAAAACACTCCTACAAGTGTTGCACCATTTGAAAGACAGGTTACATTCCGTATCACTAAAAATGTTTTATAATCAAGGACACACATGTTTCACCACAAAATACTTGTATTCTCTCCACAAATCTCAAACTTCCATCCCAAAGTACCAATTAATAACGTTTATTACATCTCTCTCCCCGGAGAAACGATCAGCGCTCATGTAAATCTTCAAATCGTTCAATTAAAATAGCTCGGCCGTCGATCGCGCATCCGATCGGCTCGCGCCGAGATTTATGAACGGCCGATCCGCGGCGTCCAATTAAATAGTCAATCGGAAACAAAGAAACGCGATGAAAACGTATTATCGCGGATGGTTAATGCCGCGCCGTTAAGCGCGGACGTAAAATACCCGCGCGCCGCGTTGTTCTCGCCTGCGCGCCGCAAATCCCGCGTCATTGCTATAGTTTAAATGAACGATAAATATAATACATTTAGCCGTAAAATTTTAACTACGGCTTTACCGTTACGTTTACTACTGCGGACATTTTTCTCGCCGCGGATGCCAGGCCGCGTTTTCTTCTTTCGATTTTTTCTTCCCCCTTCCGCGCTCTTTTCCGCGCGGCCGGCTTTTTTCCCATTCTTTTTTCACGGCTCGAGCTCGCGGTCAACGAAAGGCGACTCCGCTTAGGTATAATCAACGTTATTGTTCATCAAAATATTGCCCGCGAGTGTTCGAGCAATGTAGATTGCTTACCGAGAACCCGCGCTCCGATATTGTTTGTTTCAAAGGATGCGCTTTATTGTCGACTCAGACTCTTCCGCTATTCCACTTTGCCGAGAGAACTGGCGGCCTAGCTATGCACGAGTTCTCATTTTTGACGAGATTTGAAAACACTTGAGATATCGAGGGCAAAAATATTTATAAATACTTTTTTTTATACTTTTTTAAATACTTTTTTAACAAGTTGAATCCGATTGTCACAAGTAGAAATTTGTTTTAATATTTCACCAAGAGGAATCAGGTTTCACGAAGTGGATTCAGAGTTACGTAACCACAAATCTTCTTGTGACAAGAGGAATAGTTTTGGGATAAATAGATTTTGTCAAAAGGATGTTATTCTTCTGTTAAGAATACAATTTCTAAGAGTGTTGATATATATATAATCAATAAACTCAGTTTAAAAGTTATGTCTGAACTCACCTCACTACACCTAACCAAAAACAAAAATATGCCAAACAGACATACAACTCCAAGGCAGCGATATATAAAATTACGCTATGCAAATGTACGCAACCAATCACTGAGTGTTTCTTTCCAGTCATTAAATACGCAAATTCGCGAACACTTTTATATCCCTCAAGTTGGCATGAAACTCGTAAGTTCGTTTGAGGCATTCTGTGGAACTGTTGAAAAAATTGACTGTTTAGTTTGCAAGAATGCCCGATTTAATGAGCCATTTTCAAACGGTCTAAGCAGTGCAATTTCGTCGTCTTCAATGAGTCCGAAAATTGTTTCGCATTCAGCAGCCCGTGAGTTATGAGAAATTCCTGATAGCAAATCTTTGGTTAAATGTGTGTGAAAGTTTGCAATTAATAACTGCAGTGAATCGAGCGTGTGTTTCGTCAGGCGAAAGTATCTTTCTTCGCGTCATCAACGACCTTAAGCCAATTAAAATGCCTGACGTTTCTTGTTAATCAACTCACTTTATCATTTTGTGAAAAAATGTTTATGACCAGTTCAAGAGATCAAACATTCATAAAGCGATGCATTATATCGATGATGCACGGATATCAGCGATACTCATAGTTCGTGACATTCATAATCATAAATGTCACGAACTTAGTCGACTAAGTATCTCAATTTCGCCTTCAATTGCTATCGTGAAATCGCGCAAATATTATTATAATAAACCTATCCAAAGAAACTCTAACTAACTAAAATATAATGACCAGACCTATTTGAAAAAATGACTTAACTGAACGAACAAAAGCGCTCCGTAGATTCCACGTTCAAATTAAGCGATTGTTCGGCCGGGGTAATAAATGCTTCAATTAAAAAAGCCGGCGATGAACTCGAAAAGCGCAATAAAGCAGCGGGTGTTCTCACAAGGCCGCACGAATTTCCCCCATAAATTTTCAATGACGAACCGCGCGGCTGCGAGACAAATTGGCCAATAACAAAACATTTTCTCAAAGCAATTAAGCGCAGCCGAATGAGCGCCGCGGCGTCATCTCCGGTGCATTTTCCTAAACAGCCTCCGTCGCGTCAGTGTTTAACAGCAATTCCCGTTTCCACGCGGCGTGTACGTACAATTAATTTGTACAAGAACAATGCTAATTCCGAATTGCCCCGCGTGGCGGAAGTCGCGGTCATTACGCTACGAAGCAATTACGCGGGTTTTAGCCCTGTGCTTTTCATCGATCACACTATTAGCGGCCGCATTACGCCCGCATTCATTAACTTCGCGCGCGATTTTACAATCGAACGCGCTGCAACGGAAGTCGCTTTACGTAAAAGTATTTCGGGCTGTCGTCTGACTTTGGAATGCATTCGGAAATTGTTCTTTAGATGAATGAGTTGTGGAAGTGAGAACAGTTAGGACGAAATAAATAAATGAATGGGGCGAAGGAAGTGTTGGGTTTAGAATATATATGAACGGTATTCAAATTTTCAGAAATCGAGACATGATGGCCTAATGAAAAAATGGACAATAAAAATTATTTAAATGAAACAGACTGACTTTGAATAGATTCGAAGTTAAACATATTTTTATTTTACTATAAATCTAGGCATTAGGATTATTTGTAAATTTTTTAATTTTTAGAAAATTGTGAGTGGAAAACTGACTGGTAATTTATGTCTGTTTTTAAACACGGATAGTTTGTACATTCACTGATCGTTTTCTCATTATAAATTCAATAGTTAGTGTTAACTAAAATCAAACTTAATCAATCAAATCAGTAATCAAACTTACCGATAGTTATATTCAAAGATATCGATCTCAATAATTTTCACCAAGACTTACCTCGTCTCTGATATTACTTTTTATTTTCACACGAAACAAAAATTCCATTACAGTGCATACAAATGAGATAAATATCTATTTCAGCAAAAAGTTTATGAACATTTTTGAATAGTCAATTTTATCGCTCGTCACATCGATAACTCTTTCGGGCTCGACACTGAACCCAATCAACCCCTTCCCTTTCTGACTCAGAAATTCCACAGAATTTCATTAAAAAAAACGAAATCTTTTTCCAAACATCGAATGCAATTTTTTAAATCCACACGTGCCGGTTAATTAGCCCCGAGAATGCGTCAAAGGGTGGGGACGAATCCTCCGGTTCAATCAGGGGCGGTAAGAGCCAACCAGAGGGGGCAGTACAGAAGGGGGCAACGAATTATTATAAAACGTGACTGGTCGGATGTGCCATTATCTCGGTGTGGCTTTTACCAGGCGATATCCGCGATATCGAACATTGCGATTTTTCAGTCTCCGCGGGGGACCGGCTCAACGAAGACGAAGTGCGCGAGACAGAAGGCAAGAAAGTTGCACATCGCCGGCGGCATCAATTATCAGCGTAAAAAGCCGGCCGGGCGGAGCGCCGATGCTTTGCCGGGCGAAATAAAAAGCCCGTGTAATAGCATCCGCCGATTTTTATCACACGTTCATTTGTATCGGCAGCCTTGGTGTCAAATGATCTGTCATAGCGATCTGATTTGTTTTCGATACTGAGCGCGCCGCTCCCGCTGCCGTAACGCCGTGTTAATTATTATAGATAGCCTCAGAGTGATCACATTTTTTAAGTAAACCAATCGAAAATTTGCAAAACTTTTTCAATTCTCTTTAAGGTAGAGAATACATTGAACGGCGAGAAAGAATTGCAGGTTCCCAGTTTTCTGACAGATAGAGACGTTTTCGAGGCAGTTAGGCTTTCATCCAAAGTGTGTCTTAGAATTAGACACTTTGCGAAAACGAAAAAAAGTCATAACAAGATTGGCGGTGTCGGACGAGACGATGATGGAGGAGGTGTGGAGCAGAAATTAAAGCGGAAAAACCGTGGAAACTGTAATGAAGGGGTCCGGCCACCCCGGAATGATAAAATCGTGGAAAGCCGCGATTTTAAGGGAAAGGCTGTAATCGTGTAACATTTATGGGTTAATGAATTCGTGATTCGCGCCGTTTACCGCAATTCGCCGAGCAATTTATTGAATATAAAAGAATTAAAGTACGACGTTATTGCGGCTCATAAAGTATATATCTCCCTTTTGGTATCATGCAAATTGAAAAATGAGGGAAACGGTTTGAACACAGGTTACCGATGGCAGGCGGGCAGGCGAAAATAACTTAATCGTTCGTTGTTCACGTGAGGCACCGCTCCGCCGTGCCAATTTCGTTCAGCCCTGTTACGTCAGACGCGATTACGCCACCGTGACTTCGAATGTCGAGGCAAAGTGCTTTGACCCACGATGCCGATGGCCATAACGTTTCAGGCCTCGAACAAGCCACCGTAAGCATCGGCCGCGCGGCTCGCGCAAACTTCGTCTCAAAGTCACGAACCCGGACAATTAAGGCGCGCAACTAGCCAGGACGAATAATATCCCGTTAAGCGGCGAGGTGACAAAATTCGTGATTCAGCGTGAGAGATCGGGCGTGATTCGGGCAATCGCGCGGCGCCGCCGAAAGCGAACAGACCGGCGCCTTTTTCTGTGAGAACACGGCAAAAAGGGGGCGCCCCGTTAAACCGAGTTGATGCGCGAGGCTGCGGACGACGGAGGTGAACTTTTAGTTTCTTTTGCAACTGGAATGCGAGGATTGTATTTTGGATTTTAGAGTTGATTTTTAATCTTAATTTGAATGTGTAAATTAAACTTGAATGTTAATTAAATATTTTAAATTAAAATTAAACAAAATAAAAAATTGATTAAATAAATGTTAAAAAATATAACTTTTTAGTATTATTATCTTTTTAGAATTATCAATCGAATGATAATAATTATTTACTGAATTATTGTAAACGGAGTAGTTGGTATAATATAGAAAAATGGATGGAAACACAATTTAAAATTTTTTAATGTCATGGAAAACATTTTTTAAATAGAAGATATGAAAAGAATTTGACTAACATCTGATACCAGTTGAATAACATACACGGAGAAAAAAGTATACTAAATTTTCGAATAAAGTATAGAAAAAGAATACTATATGTATATGTAAGTAATCAGAAAAATTCAAACACAGTATATGAAAAATTGGGATAAATATATGAATAACTCTAGAAGAATATTACAGTTATTCATACATTTATCCCAATTTTTCATATACCGTATTTGAATTTTTCTGATGACTTACATGAGTCTTCTTTTTCTGTATTTTATTCTAAAATTTAGTATACTTTTTTCTCCGTGTACAATATTGTATAGTAAAATTTACTAGAAACTTTAACAGATATTTTTAACCAGATATTTTACAATAGATTTTGAAAGAAATTAGTTTAAAAAAAAGCAACATGACCGAACTGTTTCCCCTTAATCCCCTCCGAAGGATCGCCTCGCTCGTCCAAAAAGGACGCCCGAAAGTCGCCGAAAACGTAATCCACTCGATCTACGCGGACTTTATCGAAATACAGCGTAATGCGATACAAATGGGGGGTGAAGTGATACATTACCCCAGTGTATCGGGTTACCCCGTCCGGGACAAAAATAGCTTAATTCGCCGTAGCTTCGGCCGACGTTTTTCATTCATTAGTTCGTCAAATCGCCGGGTTAGCGCGAAATCGCCGATTCGTCATTTTGCGATGACGCCGCGGCGGCGGCGGGATTACCGCTGGGAACCCCCGAACCGGCCGCGCTCGATTCCAGTTTTCCGGCCATTTTTTTCGCGATGAATAATGCATCACTCGCGCGCGTACTCGCAGGATACGCCGGCGCGTCACTGTGACGAGCGTGCGAACGATTATTACGTTCAAGACGGACGCGTGACGCGCCAAATTGGAAATAACGTTTCTCGCATTGCGCATCCCGAGGATTGTTTAATAGAGGATGAGATGAAATGACTTTTTTCGTAACAGTTTCGTTAGCGGCTGTGCGCGCGATGAGTCGTTACAAAGCGGTTCCGGCGAGTGCAACATGAGGCTCAAGTGTTTCGGTAAATTTGCGTTTTTGGTACCAAACAAGATTTTGTGTTGCGATAAGTCGAGGAGGAAATGTGGAGAAGAATAATGAGATTGAGTTTGAGGAAGATGTAAGATGGAATTAGAAGGGTATGTTTAAAAATAGTGAAGTTGGGTTCAGTGTGTGAATCGAGTTTTATTATATTTGTCCGATGTGGAAAACAATTAATTTCATTGTTTTCAGCTTTGGGAAATATATTCTATCAAAATTGGTAGAATTAAATAATACTGTATAACAGTAAATTTTCTAGATGGGTTCCCAGAATGGATTTCCACTATGGTTTCCAGAGTCAATTTCCATTTATGGTTCCAAACCAATATTTATGATAGAACGTAAAATAAGATTTACCTTGTCATCTGGGCAAAGTTTTCCAGAGTTACAATAATTATATCAGTTTAATTTTAAGAAGCATATCACTTTTTACAAGAAACCAAAAAACACAACCAAGTAATCTCCAATTCATTGCAATGCATGAATTTCGGATCGGAATTACTATATAAATCGCGTCAATAGCTGCTTATGCAAACAATTTCCATAAAGTTAACATAAATCTAACCGCCGTGTCCCACGATTATTTGCACAAATCATACACATTAACAATTATTGCGCGTAATTTGGCACAATCACGCGTGCAAACGTCGTTTTTTGATCTATCGCCAATCCGGCAATCTGAAAACCCCTTTTTTCCGCCAACTCGATCCCCGAAGCATTCAGTTCTCCCGTTCCACATTAACATAAACTCCTTAACAGAGCTCCACATAAATTACCTCCCATATCGCACAACGAAACATATATCCCCATATTTTCGCACCCGATCCTTTCGGTTTCACCTCCCTTTCCGTTTTCAATAAACACCTCCACCGCTCTTACTTGAAACCCATTTTTCACCCGGCGTTAAGCACTCCTTCCTTTCTAACTCCTCAACACATATTACACATATATAAATGCGTTTCGCAACAAAAACACATCACAATAACCGCGATCCCACACACGCGCGTCCATCTGCGTGTTTCTTCTGCGATCCGCGCGGCGGCAATAAACTTTTACGAGGCGCATTTTTGCAAGACGCAGCCCCTGTGCGCAATTTCCACACGTCGGCGTAATTGTTTTTTTTTTTTCGGGAGCCGCGGATTTTTTGTTGGATTTTTTGTCGGAGCAGCCCCTAGCGCCGGTGGGAGTGAGCGCGTCGCAATGCGCGACAGTGATTGTACGACGTCGGCGCGCGATCGTCTATTATCGGGAGGCCAGCGGAGATGAGGCCTCGGTTTACTTTTTGCGCCAATTTGTTAATCGTGCTTACTTACAGACAGCGGCTGCCCGCGAGGCTTTTCTTTCGCCGCGAGACAAACTGGGCTCGAAATAAATTCAGTTTCATACATTCCTGTCTGTCTCTGACGAGTTCTCCCGACTACCGTGCCTCGACTGACACCGGATTGAAAACTCCGCTCGAGAGTACCGAGACGAGATGTCAGATCCGAGAAAAATATTCTATTAACATTTTCTGTCGAGCTCGAAAGAGGGGCTTTTTGCGAAAAATGTAATTAGTTGGTTAATTAGTTTAATTCGAATTGTTGGAATATAAGTCAGGAATTAGTATCAGTGGAATTGAAAGTATGCTGGGAAAAATAAATTGGACATACATAAAAAATACATTAATAATACCAAAAAATGCCCAAATTATACTATAATTTAAGTATGTCCAATTTTTTGTTGAATTTATGCATTATTTACGTATAATTAATGTATAACTTTTTTTCTTGGGATTGTTGAAGAAGTAGTATTTAGTATTGTCTAAATACTGTCGAGTATTATATTTTCTGAATTAGAGTAATAATTTGATCACATTTAAGAATATAATATTACAGTAAAACTGTAATTTTACTGTAACTGTAACCTAGAAATGGAGTTAGTTATTTTTACAGTATGTATATGTACTACGAAACTTTCATACAGAATACAACATATCTTGAAGCATGTACGAATTAATTCTGAAGATTAATATTCGTATCCAGTAAATGAAATCGTATTAAAACAATCCCTAATGAAACAGAATATTTTCTACATATAAAAAAAATGTATAGTAAATATTTAATGTCACATATTTAACATTTAGAAAATATTTTGTTATTAAATTTTGTTATATTAAAAAACAATATACATTTTTAAATATTTATAAATATGTATACAATGTTTTAACAAATATTTTAGTAAATATATTTAATTATGTAATAACAGTTTTCTAAAATTGACATTTTCGAAATGTTACAAAAAATATTTATAAATATGTACAAAATATTTACTAAATATTCGCTGTTACATTGAATCCTGGAATAGTACAAGTTCCTATAATACAATATTCGTTAATACTGTATTAATGAATATTCTATTTTACCTATCTAGTACTCAGCATATTTTTTCAATACAATATTTTCAAAATTTAATGTTTTATTAACACATTTGTATAAATTGACTTTCTCAGCATAACATACTAAATACAAAATATGTCATTTCTAGAATAAATAACTGAAATATCATCTGAGACTTTTATAATGCTATAATTGCTTTCAAATTCAACTCTAGCAATTGCAATAAATTTGAGAAATGTATTTTTCATTTAAATAATTGAATAATCATTATAAATCTTTTCTGCTGGTGTACGTTGCACGAATGTATTAAGAAATTGCATTGATGTAAGTAGACCTTTACAGCATGATTTGAGTTATTTTAATTATAGTAAATTCAACAATCTATTATCCGATGTGACAATAATACTTACTTAATAATCAATAAACTTTCACAAACATTTTGAAAAAAAATTTTATTTTTCTAAACCTTTTTTTACTATAAAAGGTTTTTATAATAAAAATACGTTTACCTTGACTATGTGATATGATAAAATTTACCTTCATTATGCACAATTTTAATAGAATTATTAGAATTAAATAATTAAATTTAATTAATTAAAAAAAATTAAAATATAAATTTTTTTAATTTATATTTAAAAATTTTTTGTTATTTCCGCCCATAATCATTTCAACGAAAAATCTAAAAATAAAAATAAAAAATACAACAGGATTGGAAAAATTTCGCTGGGGGCGAGGCTCGGGATTGTCGTTGTGCATTTGAATGCGCGCTAAATTCAACGGGAAAAGCCGCGAGGTGGCAGGAAAAAAGGCGCGCGCGCGTTGTCGCCAATAATTTCGCAAATTTATTGGTCATTGGCGCGCGGAGAATGGCTGTTTTAGCGCGCGATTATTCTGTCATCGTGCGCGTAGAGGCGCGCGCGATCCGACAATAAAACTGCGATAAATCTCGCGCGCGAGCTTCGGCCGCGTTCACTTTTACGCCGGGCGCCGGGCTTTTGACATTTGAGCAGCCTCTTCGACCGATCGGGAAAACCCGTGGGAACTTTCGGTGGGCAGCGATTTTTCGGCCAGGCAAACCCACGCGGCACGCAAATTTTCTGCCGAACGAATGTGGCGTTCGCTACTTTACGAGGCGCGTTCCGCAGAGATCGGTTCGATGAATGATTTCCGATTGAAACGTCCGACGAATCGAACATTTCCGAGTATCAACGGAAACAATCATGAGAAAACTGCATTTTTACAAGGTGATTTGTAGGATTGCCAGATTTATCTACATTTACATGTTCATTTGCGAAATTGCAATTTCGTAAATGGTTTTAAAACCATTTACGAATTGTTAAAATCGTTTTAAAACAAAAAATGTATTGAGTTATTTGTGTTCATTTGTAAAATTTTAATTTCACAAAATCGTTTGAATTAATTTAAAAGACGGGATATTAGATAAATGATTAGAATAATTAGAAATGTTTACACATTAATTTGCGGTATTGCAATTTCGTAAAATGCTCCGAGATTGATTGATCAGGATTAGCTCAGTGATTACACAATTTTTTGTCGCCACCTTCACGACATGTAAACCGATTTAACGTAGACCGGAAAAAGCGCGAGATACGATGTCCGACAAGGCACATCGCGGGCAAAACCGAACGCGATAAAAAAGTCGTTATCAATTTGGACATTAATCAAGTCCAATGACTTCATCAAAGACCGAATCCGTCGGCCAATAAAAACGCCGGCGGCCGGTTATCGCGCGAGAATTAAACTTGCTAATCCGCGCGCCATTTCGAGGCAATTATACCGCATTTCGCACGCATCCGCAAATAATAATAATCGCGCTTGAAACTTAATTGCGCGCGCGCTCACATTTAGATATCGGCGCACTATGTGTACAATCGCGGTTCGCAATTAGTTTTTACGATTCATTCATAGTTTCTCGCAACAAAAAAAGGCTCATTGATTATACAATGTTAAAGACTTAATAAAGGTTTCAAGGATCCCGCGTTCACCTTGAACGCGTAATTTCCGTAAATTATCTATAAACTAATTTGTCCGCGCGCTCGTAGAACAACCTTTTTGCCGGCGACTTTTTCAGCGTGCTAATTGTCATTTGACTGCGGTACCTAATTGGCTGTAAAAATCAATTTTAGGTTAACTTTTTTCGAGTAAAAGTTGGTCATTAGGAGCGCGATCTGCGCGAACCGGGTTTTAGTGTCAGTTTTATTGAATTTCAATAGTTATCGAGGAAACGTTCAAGAACATTTTTTTCGTCGAATTAGTAGAAATTAGTAAGTTCTATATAAAAATGTTTCTCATTCATCGGAAGTTTTCTTTCCTTTGAACAATCCACAAGAATGCACTGGAATACCGAACCTCTCATTTTAATAAATTTTGTCCGAAAAGTGGGCTTTTTGACCATTTTTTAGAAAATGGTCAAAAAGATAAATTAAACCTCTTCATCTCCTATTTCAAGAGGATTCTACAAAGATGAAATTTTTTTTCAAATAACACACTTATCCAAAAATTAATTCCTGAAATACGACCCTAAGTAACCGAATCCTCGAATCCTCCGAATGACTTTGCGAAACCGTCGCAAATTGCAGCGAAAAGTTCGTACGAACTGCGACTTTGCTTCGCAGACTTCTGCACTTTTTCTGCCGCATCGCACCTTTGCCGAATGACTCACAGAACTCATTTTCCCAGTACTCCAACACTCGGAGCTTCAAACTCTAAATCTTAATCATACCCTTGTTTCAAAAAGCCATTAACCATTCGAAAAAAAACGAGTCTTATCAGACAAAAAAGAAGAAACCACTCTGACCCATTTACCGCTCGTAAAGCGCATTCATCCACGCGACATTGAGCCGCTAACGACGCGCGTTTTCCGCGACTGAACGATTGTTTCGCGGGCAATTAGTCCGGCAACGATTCATCACGTTGGCGAAATTGCGCGTGTTCTCGAAATCGCCGTCGTTGCGCGTCGGTTATGAATAATCCGCGGCCGTTGCTCGTGAGGCCTCGGGTGAAGAATGGTAATCAGCGATAGGCCGGCCGATGGATGGCATCAGGTGGCGAGAGATCGTTCCGCGGACTTAATGCCGATGCGCGCCCCCTTATTTCGGCTTTGCTTACGACTTGATCCCGCGTGATTAATGGATTTCGCAGACGCGTGTGTAATTTCGGCTGAGCAGCCACTTAGGCTTTTTTACCCGAGACGAATACCTTCTTACCGCGGGAATTGAGTCAATCAATTCGCTGGGAAATTGAGATTTTGAGAAAAATTCACGTTTTGAGAATGTGGGATCCTAACGTGAAACATGTTTGGGGAATGGAGAGAATCTGCATAGTTTTGACAAATTACTGGAAAGGCTGTGACTAGTTCAACTTGTCTAGTCGGAACTGTCTAGGAACTGAATAAATATTACACAGCTTAAGTCAACTTGACTTGTTTAGTTAACAGTTTCATCTAATTTTGCTATCCAGTTACTGTAAAGGCTGAGACGAGTAAAACTTATCAAATTCTAGCTATCAAATTCTAGGAGGCATGAATTAGATTTGAATTGCATATAAATTGCATATGAATTAATTGTTTGTAGTTTATTGAAGTTCAAAAAATTCAAATCGACTTGAAACCGTTCGATATTAAATAAATGAAATTTGAATTCAATATGAATTTACACCCACTTATGGGATTTAATTTAATATTTTTACTTAGGAGTAGGAAAGTATCAGAATAAAGAAAATGTAGAAATTTTGTCCAAAACAGATATTACATTGAAAAATTAGGCAGTCGATTGTCTAGAATATACGCGTATAAAATAGAAAATTAGAAATTACATTTTTTTAACTTTTTTGGGAAAACTTTAGGTGGGACTAAGATGTTACACATATAGGATTTTATTGTAGGAACTAGTAGGAAAGTTTAAAAAGTTCTTGAAATTTTGAGAGACATGAATGTCTCTCAGGAAAGTTCCGATTGAAACACGTTTCCCGAAGTTTCGAAGAGTGGCGGTAGCGGCTCGTAAAGATAGGATTCGATGATTTGGACGTCCAGCATCACACCCATGTGCCACCGATTTACATAAACACCGTGAAAGTTTGTGTCCGAGTTATATAAAATGACGCCGGGAGGCGAAAAAGGCACAAACAGTCATGCAAACGGAAAAATGTCATAAACCTCGATACCGCGGTGAACATGATCTAACAGCGATTATTTGTCACCGTGGCGCCCCCACGTTCTTAACATACAATCCGTTCATTTGTCTCTTTCACGTCATTATCTGACTCATCGTTAAATTTATTTATTTTATTTATAAATGATGAATGGAAGACTGAAGTTCGCCGGCCGACACAATGCCGCAACCTTCACACCGGGAAAAACGCCGGCGAATTCCTCTCGCACGTGATTGGCTGAATCCATTTTCTATCCAAAAACATGAAATTCCATCCCTCTCCAAAGTCAAACTCCAGGAAAAATACCCCAGGATGACCAACAGGCCCCATATCCTAAACCTGATAAAATTAACCAAAATTTGAGGTTAGGTTCGATCAAAATGGCTAAGATTGCCCCAACTGAACTCGCAACGTAACCGGTCGGGAAGGCAACTCAAAATTGCACTTGCGATTGACAAAATGTATAATTAAGTGGCGATAAAAATGGCGGATCGTTGACCCAGCTGTGACGTTCGATAAACGCAATGAATCAAAGTTAACCGTGGTCAGGCATCGCTCTGACTACACCCACGATATCGCGATGCGATGCATAAGGAGGCAAGTATATGCGGGACAGGAGAGCGCATTGGCCAATCCGCTAACCATCAATGATCGTTATTATTTACCGCCACCGTATCGAGGCGCTTTTATCATTCCAGGGATATAATTATTTGTTTCAATAGAACGCGGCCGGCAACGTAACCCCCAGTGCAAACAGTATATCAAAACGCAAATTTCGCGCGCCACGGCTATACTTACGCAGTGCGCACGCGTTTTCTGAAACAGTGAAAGGATTTGCCGGACAAAAACCGCATTTAATGCGCTGATTTATCAGTTTGCGCGGCTTCTTCGGGCAATTTTATGGCGGAAGTTTTAATTGGAATTTATGATTTTCGGCGATGCGGCTTTACGATTATTTTGCAAAGCTTATTTTAATACTTCGGCGCGAAAAATCATGTCGGCTTATCTCGAGAACGGATTGCGGCGAAAAGTTTTCGGTTTCGAGATGTGGAAACGATGGCAGTCGGTGATTTCGGAGGACAAGAGACCCGAATCGACGAAAAGCAAATCAATCAAGCGACGGAAATTGATCGAACCGCTGGATCTGGGAATGAAATCGATGTGGGTGGCAGAACGGTATAATGTATAGCAGATTCCTGTGATATCTGTATATCAAATACGCGCAGAGTCAATTAGTAATCACTGAAACTTACTCCGGGTTAATCCAAGGATGTATAATATATAACTAACTTTTACCAACAGATAACAGGCGCATTATAGTAAAAAGGCACTAAATGCACATAGCTCGTTGACACTGATTAATCGATGCGGCTGATGCGAGCGATAAACGTTTGATGAATAATGAATATAGGTGTGTGATTTCATAGATTAAATTATGAATTGCTTCGCGCTTTTCCCCGCGACAAATTGCTCGTAAATAAAATCCATCATTTCCACACAGGCACACACGCGAGCCAAAAAGTCGCAAAGTGCAATCAAAATTCAATTGAACGAATCTCAGGGTTTTTCGACGGAAGTCGGAATCGCGTTTTTTTCTTTTTTATCGGTCCAATCGGAGCCGCGTTTGTTATGAAACGGAACCGCATGTAAGCTGCCGGCACTCGACTTATCCCGTTTTATAAATCGAAAAGTGGTTTATTAAATCTCCGCACGTCCGCGGTTATAAATTAAGCGTTGCGCTATCTGTATTTTTCGCGCGAATGCGTGAAACCATTGTTGAATCGCTATCGGGCTGGAATTATTGCGATTCCGGTTATTGGCGGCTGCGTTGGCACGCCGCCGTGGGACGTCGGGAATAGTCTCGCGGTTTTCTCGCTTCCGGATTGGCCGACGAATGTCCTTTTTCGCGCCCCGAAAAGTGTTCATTCGACAACCTAACCTCGAGCGGGAAAGCGGCGTTTCTGTCGACTTTTCCTCGTCGAAAACGTGGGAATGCGCGCGCGCGAAATTTCGATCCGATCGGCGGATTTGCATAAAAATCACGCGCGGCAACGGCATCGTTTCAGATTAGCGTTCATTGAAATTCCCGCGCGCCGTCTCTGTCGCGCGCACGCACTCGCGAGACACATTGCCTCGCAAGAGGGAGGAGTTTTATCAAGACATGTGACAATCCATTTACGCGTTACGTTACGAAATCGTTACGTAGGGAAAAGGGAGAGGTCGTGGATCATTAATATCCGCGGCGTTGACCGTTAGCTTGTCGTTTGCAAAATTGAAAGGCAAAAATCCGTTTTATCAAACGATCCATTTTTCACGTCTCATTCTTCAAACTTCCCGATTCCTTCTCGAAATAATTTTTCATAATTATTTTAGTAACTAAAAACCAGGATTTTAATATGGAGTCACAAACCTTTACTCAAATTCCTATAGAATATTACATTCGATTTGAAATCTATCTATTTTTGAAGATATTTGATTAAATGGATACATTTAATACAGATACATCCTGTACCATCAATGTATTTTTTAAACATCTTTGGATTTAATGAAAATAATTAATTTTTATACTGGCAGATGATAGCTAGATACTTCAAGTATATATCTCAATGTTATGAAAATCTTTAACCAT